>BRDA01013073.1:9636-24138 GCA_036984385.1 Crenuchus spilurus | reverse complement strand
CTCATGAGTACTGATATGCACTCAGCATTCGATATCCAAATGTTAATTCTAGTATACTAGTACTAGTAAATACTAGTACAACTCTAGTATTTTTCGCGTTTGTACTTTCCCACTATTGTAAGTCGCTTTGGATAAAAGCGTCCGCTAAATGCGATGTAATGCAATGTAATTTCAATTCAATTCAAACATTTGTATCAAACTTTTTACAACTGGTGCTGTCACAAAGCAGCTGTAAAGAAAAGCAGACTTACAAAACAGAATTTGAGTATCATGAGCAAGCTAATAGTCAAAGAGCAAGAGTAAGAAACCTTGAGAAGCATCATGCTAGTAGCTTTGAGTTTTACATTACCTCCAGTGCTTTGTGTGGGAGCTGTTTGTCTGTCCACTGCTTGAGTTTAATATCTACAGTGGTGTTGAAGGTGCCCGAGTTCATGGTCTGAGCAGCAGGCAGGTAGATGTTCTCAATAACATGCGTGGACACTCTCTCCCAAAGCTTTTTCTGCAAGATGGACTCCCTACATGATCCACAAGATAGGAAACCATTCATTTTTGGTGGTCAAATATATTCAATAGCTCAAGCTGATCTGTGTAGCAAAAAGACATTTAACAGAAAAATATTTTGTTTATATTTCTAAAATGTTGAGATGGCTAATGTTTTGACAAGGAGACAAACAACAGAATATTCTGTCTCTGATGACCCAGCCCATTTATCATAAAGGACTGCTCATATTTCATAGCTTCCTGTTTGCTTTGTTCGACTACGGCATATCAATACACATATCTCCAATACCGCCAACTAGAGCATCCCAGTGAAGGCACCCTCTGGCTATTCATCATAGCATTGATCTGAGAGGCTGATAGAGCTCACAGGGGCCCACTGCAAGCATCTGATCTATTCCATTCCAACTGGTCCTCAGGGCTTTGGGTTCAGAACTCCACACTCTGCTAGCAGCTACATATCCAGTCTTTAGGTTGAGCAAGTCCCGAGGTAAATGCATGGTGGGCTGGGTCATTTCCAAGGCAACAAATTTTAGAAGCAAAATTGTCCCATGATTGGTTGAAGTTTATTTAACAGCTAGGATGCAAAATGCAGCTGTGTAGACATTTAACTTTAATATAAGATCTGCTATAGTACAGGTTATCAGTTTGACATAAGAATGGTTTGGGAACTGTGAACAATAAATTTTTCAAAAATGGAAAGAAAAAAAAAGGGAAAAAGTACTTGCCAGTGTTTTGGTGTGACTTGGCTTAAGCTGATTACTTCATCCAAGATCTCATTCTTGGCCTTTTCAAACAGCTCATTCTGTGGAATAGAATGAAAAGATTACAATATCTTTTGATTTATAATTCTACTACTAAAGTATATTATAAAAAAAGAAATACTAAAATTATAACACTGCTCGTTCTTTCATTTTTATCTTTTTTAAAAATGTAATCTTTAATTTAATTTGTGCTTAGCTTCTTACCCTGTCTAGCTCTCTTAACCGCGGGTAGTTATTCTTCCACTCCGTCTCCAGATTGAAGCGAGATGCTGTTCAGTTTGTTGGGGGGGGAGAAAGTTCATTGTCTAATGATGTCTATCAAGCATTTCCGTGTATCTTTCATGTGCACAGTAATCAAGATCACATCACTAAAAATGAATACTCTAATACACTACATGAACAAATGTATTGGGACAAGGGGAGTCCACAAACTTTTGGACATGGTGTATACACAGGCATAGTATGTTAAGCAGGAATAATAAAAAAAAATAAAAATTTTAAACAGTTATATGACCCAAGAAATCCAGCACATATAAAAATAACAAGGACCTAAATTCATAAAGGCAAGGAGAAACTATCTAAAACTTTCTCCCTAAGCATACATCCCCCTGTACTTCCTTCTCCCTAGGGGTCTCAATATCTAGCATCATGGCCATGATCAATGCACCTGGAGCTGGGCGTGCTCTGTATCAACGTCCCAGTGGCCCCTCGGGGCACCGCGTCCCCAGAACACACGGGCCAGCTGTCTCACCAGCACAATGGAGATGACGCTAATTGCTCTGGTTATTGGGCCGGCCCCTGACGCAGTGGCTGCAATCGATTGCCCACACAAAGGGTCGGGAAGCATCCCACGTCAGGCAATAAATCTAGCAGCACGCTGTTAACGGGAGTGGCCGGTTAATTGGTGGGTAGGAGCTCGAGGTACGTGCTAGATTGGGTCTGGATGTTCTAGGGGGAATGGAGGTGAGGTGAACTGTGACTGGAATCATAGCCAACACGTCTTGGAGGCTCTCATGTTGAGGTGGGTTTAACAGGTAAGAGGCTGTCATGATGTTTCAGTTTCTAATAAGATTCACCATTAGGACCCTAGAGGGTTAATACAGGTGTCATCTCGCTAAACCGTTCAAAAAAAAAAACAACCAAAGCTTATTAAGTCTGAAATCAGAGATTGGAATAAACCAGCTAAGCGTGTGCAACTCTGAACCTTCTCAATACTGCAGTCTGACTGCAGGAACAAACAAAACAACAGTCTAAGCAACCACAGAGCCCACAGTAAGATATAAATATTTAGATATATTAAGTGCACTCTTTACCTTTAAAAGCATCTGCTTGTTGCTCCACAGATTCTCGTACCATTTTCCAAAAACAGTCAGACACTGCCAGACTCAGGTTCTTTGTGGTTACCTGATGGGCTTTCAGCATGCCTTCTCTGCACATGATCAGAAACTCATCTTTCATCCATGAACTTGCTGTACATAATAAAATACCTCAAAAGAATGCAAAGTTATGAAATAATTCATGTAATGACCTTAGCAATCTGGAGTTCTGAAAGAAGTCCTCTTCGTAGTCTTTGATGGAGTCTATACTTTCACTACTGCTGCCTTGGGAAAGAAAAAAAACAAATAAAATGTAAAATACCTAATATCTTAAGGGTGCTTTAAGGAACACTTACTGATAATTAAGTAGTCTTGCTCTTTATTAATTAAACCTGGATTAATAATGCCTAAATGCTTCCTTCAATGTATAAAGCATTATTGATTCTGACCTGTCTTAGGACATAACTTAAGGTTTTTTATATATGAAAATCACTAATATTGCACAACATACTTTGTTAAGACCTTCTTATGTAACATGCAACAGTTGCCACTTATATTTACATTTATTAGTGTTTAATTGGGAGCATACTAGGTAGCGTAAAATTTGTTTCAACCCTTTACAAATATTTTTTATTTTGCATACACACTGGAAATATGTTTCAATCCAATTTACCCACCAATCACTTATAAACTAAAGTCTTACAATGTACACATGATGACATTACTCATTTTTTTCCCAAAGTATAAACTACAAATAGAAACTTAATATGTTGTAATTAAACCATAAAAAAACTTTAATATATTCAAGCTTTACTGAACAAAAAAAACAAGATTTAACTCCCAATAACTGTTCAATAAAATAAACTATTTCCCTAGAAAGTTCACACGTTTGGTGCTATGGTAGTATACCTTTGCCAGTAACCACAGCAAAGTAGCCCAGAGCCTTCATGGGGAACAGCTTGCCCTCAATTATTTGCTGGATCTGCACAAAGGAAAGAAGACAAGGATTTGAAGCACTGGAAATAAATAACAATAACTTACTGTAGTAAAGATTAGATATACTTATAAGCAACATGTGTGTGATGCTGAACACCTAAAATAATAAAATGCCCCCATCTAGTGGATACAAATGTGAACAGCATGCCAAACAAAAACTCACTCTGCTTGGACTAGCTAGCTCCTTTTCTGCTAGGTCCACTTTGGTCAGAACAAAAATTGTCCTTTTGCCTTGAGGGTCCATCTGACTGACCAGATCAGTGACTATGCTGCGCTCTGCATCTACTGAGCCATCTGACAGAAAGAAGAGAGAAAAAGTCTTATAAGATGGATACACACATACTTCAGTCATCAGTGTTTTAGCTACTGGAAGGTGTTGATTGCTCACCCTGGATGCAGAGGATGATAGCGTTTGGGTTTTGCATGTATGCTTTACTAATGCTGAAGATGGTCTCTTTAGTGTCTGATGCCATACCAGTGGTCACAGTCTGTAACAAACAGATGTACTTTTAACAAAATCTAAGATAACTCCACTCATTTTCAGAAATTTTTGTACAGCGGTTTCTCATTTTGGATGCACTAGTGTATGACTACAGATAAATAAGTAAACATTACTTAGTTAAAACTTACACTGATTACTCCAGGCAAGTCCACCAGAACCATTCTTTGGATACCTGGGCCTTTTACACTTAAAGAGATAGTCTACAAAACATAAAAAAAATATTAATTATTAATAAAAATTAAAATAATTTTTAAATGTTTAAAAATTAAAATAAATGTTTTTTTATGTATATAAAATTCAAAAAAAGCAAAAACATTATGTCTGGGCTTACCTCGGGACTGACTGTCTGTCCCTCCTTCACACTCTTCCTCATCCTAAGCTCAATCTCATGCCTCAGTGCTGCAAGCTATAGAAAAATAAAACATTCTTTTGCTTTGGCTGCCCAAATAAAGTGAGATGAAACAATTAGGACAAACTAGACTGGAATTATATCTTAGCATATTGTGTGCTAGAAGTAACTTACATCTTCTTCTTTTCCCAGATCAAACTCACGGGAACTGTCTTTGAACATGGCTACATGATGAGGTCCTTCACTTAGTGTCACCTAAAACAAAAGACTCAACAATTGGCAACACAACAATGGCAAGATATGACAACAATATATAACAAATATCACGCAGAGTTAGAAACACTAGATATTAATGTAAACATTGTTATGTGAATATTGCTATGTGTCCATTGCATCGGAGCCAGTAACTAGGGTCTCATATAACAAGACCTCGTTCAGCACAGCATATGTGGCTAGCTGGAGCGGTCATAAACACATACCACAGTCCTAGTGCAGCATGGCTGTCAGTAATATAATTTAAAAAATTGAATAAATTAAATATTAATTTTAAAAGGGAAAATAAAAAGATTTTGGTATTCATTTAAAGGGTCCACATCTTTAGAAATAAAATTTTTTCTGACTAAATAAAACAAAGAAGATGTATGAATTGTTATTTATTAGTACTGAAGAGTATTAAAATAAAATTTAAAAAAATTATGTAGAATTAGGTCCTTTAAAACAATCCTAAAAATGATTTGACCTCAATAAATAATCACAACGTTGATTGACAGCTCAAAAGACATAACACACAATGATGCTCACACACTTTTAGAGCTACATATCCATCAGTCAGAATCTCAGTGCAGAGAGCAACTGGATCATGGATTTATTTATCTCTGAACTTGACTCTCGTTTTGCTCACCTTGACGGGAGACCTTGTCATCATCTCGCCTGAGCCCCGAGGGAAGATCCTAGCCTGAGCAATCATCTCCAACACACTGGTCTTACCTGCACTCTGATCTCCTACCACTACCACCTACAAAACAGGGTTTAGGGCAGGGCAGATAAGTAAAACTGACAATCAGGCCTGTAATTATTTTCTTATTATATATTCATTCATATGTATTTGGATGTATTTACATGTATTATTTTCAATAAGGCAAAAAGAAACAGGGGTAGGACAAGGAGCACTGACCCTTGGCAGGTGATCTTGGGTATTGTAGTTGGAGTCATAATCAGAAAGAATGTCCAAGACTTCAGAGTACAGGTCAATCAAAGATTTCTGCACAGGGATCATTAGAAATGTTGACAGTGACAAATGACATAAAAACAACATTATATGTGACTATTCACCCACAGCAAACAGAGAAATTTGAGGTGCAGTAAGGCCTGACCTTGACTTTCCTCTGGTGAATTCCTTTGTCATCTTTCTGCAGCACAACTTTCCTTAGCTCCTTATTTTCCTTCTCCAAACGCTCCAGCATCCGCTGATACTTCAACTGACAATGAGAATGTTGTTCAAATTCATGGATTTTATGAAAAGTATATGGAGTAAATGAAAAAAACCTTTAAATTAGGTTCTTGTCTAAATTCTAAGTAAAATACAAATTCAACAACATTCTTATAAAAGAAAACACACCTGAGTACGAAGAAGTTCTTCTTGCAGTTGGTCGACTTTTTCCTTATCTGATGACTATAGACACAAAGAAACAGTGTTACAGAACATGTGACGGTCATTTTTGAATGGGCTGCTGATGTACTTCCTCTCTATTCCTGGAACAATTACCATACTCAATTGCAAAAACAATACAATACAAAACCTCATGCAATGAACACGAATAGGCAGTGGAGCAAAGACAAGTTAATGCAAAGATAAGAAACACTGATTCCATTTAGTCATTCATCCTTGGTCCATATTAATCACTGGACTGAATCATCACATTACAAAAGACTCAGAAAAGAAGCCCTGGAAAAGATGGCAGAATTATCAGAGGAATCAATCTCAGTTGCACACCTGCAATAGATTCCTAAAGTAGAACAACACAAAACAAGAAAGCAGGGCAATTACTGTACCAAATGATTTGAGGGACAGACTGACAAACACAGACACATGATATGGACGAAAGATGGCGTTTTGTCTCTTTTACAATAACTTGTATCATGTTAGGTTTAGCTGAATGCTACAGCTTTAACTAGCAGCCAGGTTCACTGCAACCCATGCAGCAGGAAGACAATTACTTCATGCAGTGAAAGTTAATGTTGCATTAGCAGAATTTTAAAGCTGAATCCCAATAACATCTGACTGGAAAAGAGATGAAAACCTAGTTTTTCTTTCTGACGCACGTCAGGTGAGGTATTTATAACTACTGATGCCAACATAACAAGCGTAATAATGGGTAGTAGTGTTTCACTCCTAAATATGGGTGCTACACGTCAGAAAGCTTTGATGAAGGCATCAGCTTTAACAATATTACTGCTTAATTCTTTTTACAATGGTAAGTAAAGAGGATTTAATATTCTTGAGTTATGGAAAAGGAATCTTGCCAAAAAAAAAACAAGGCTATTGTCAAATATGTTGTACTTTTGAGTAGAAAACAAACGGGACGATTATTAAATTATATCAAATAATGTATTCAATTAATCAATTACCTATCACATAGTGCTGACTGATAAAGGTGACTCAAAGGGGAGTGGCTATATAATTCTAAAAGATCTATGACCCTGTTTACACCTGGTGTTGAGAATCAGGATTTTAATCAGTTGGGATTATCTTCATAAATATTCACAAACAAATTCTCCCAAAACTCATTTTAAACAAATTCATTCAAACAACTTTAAAAATTGATCTGATACATATATTAGCACCAGTACTGGTGTGCCTAGATGCTTGCCTATTATCTATTGAAGTGTCTGAAAAGGTGTTTAGAAGACAATAGCTACCGTCTCCCAGGTGGTTGCTAAGGTATCTGGTCTGATTGCCTTGAGGTGAAGTAGTTGTGAAGGTGTACCTAGACAGTAGATATGGTCTCCTGATTGGTTGCTAGTGTACTTAGGCAGCTACTATGGTCTCTCCCTGGTGTCTTCTAAGGTGCTGCCAGGTGGCTGCTATGGTCTCGAAAGAGTATAAGGTGTATCTAGGCAGCTAGAAAATGTGGTTGCAATATGGAAATTCACATCAAAAATCTGTATATGAGCTCATCATTCACGGATGGAGCATTTATATAAAAAAACTGATAGAGGAGTTAGTTGACAAAAAAATAAGAGCACAAAAAACAAAAAAGGGGATTACAGAAATCAAGTAACAACGGCACTGCACACTGCTTTGCAGTAATCAGTAATAATCTATACATTGACTCATCATTATTCACTGTCTTGCTACAATATGTACAAAACAAGCATAATCTATGACCATGACATCAAATACTGGAAGCTAAAGTTATTCTAAACAGCTACCTTTTTAATCAAATGTTGTTGGTTTACAGCAGTGGTCACCAACCCTGCACCTGGAGATGTACCTTCCTACCGTCTCTAGCTTCAACCCAAATCAACCCCACCTGCTCCATCCAATTACTACAGAAGTTTTTCCATTATCTGAATGAGTTGTGTTGGACATGAAACATACAGGCAGGTAGATCTCCAAGAGGAGGCTTGGTGACCAGTGGTTTACGGGAATTTAAAAATTGTGATTTTTGATGTGGCAACCACAAACAATTACAGGCACATTACTCATCACATAGCAATCACAATTCAATCCGACTAACCGACAGAGGTGCAAGAATTACTAAATGTAAACACATGCGCTGTGTCTTATCAGATCACTATCCAGATATTTCCAGGTGTAAACAGGGTCTATTATAAGGAAGCAGATATATAATCTATGGCATCTATCACTGTAAAGCAGCAGTTCTCACACCAGTCTTTAACTGCCATGAGATTCTGTGTTAGTATTAAATTCAAATTTAGGAATTATTAAGCCAAATTAAAGCACTGCAAAGACAAGCAAAAGATTCTACTGAATGGCTTCAGACATTTAGTGAAAACATTGCAAATATGCAGTTGAAATGAATGAAATACTGAATAGCTTGAGTTGCAGAGTACTGGTTTGAGAAATGCAGCTCTGCAGAGGTGATGGGGAGGGGAACCGTCACCTTGCGTGAGGGGCTGGGGTTCGGGGCCTGGGTGGGACGGGGTTGGGACGGTGGGGGGGGCGCATTAGCGGCCGCCGCCCGCCGAACCTCCTCTTCATGCTGCTGGATCTGTTGCTGAATGAGAATGAGTTCGGCAAGCAGCCCCTGCTGAGGGACGGCACAGTGAGAGAGAGGGGGAGACATCGGTCAATCAACTTGTTGATCACGGGGAAGAATATTCTAGAAGGAGTCCACTGTAAGTACAGACAGCTGCTAGTGAGACACAGAATAATTATCTACTGCCAGGTTAGACAGCACATCTAAACTAAGCAGCTGTGGATCTACTCCAGGAAGGACCTCAGCTTATGAAAAGCAGGGCAGACAACTTGTACAACAGTCTTTATGTCTCTAAAAAGCATTCAAAGAAGATTGTTTAAATTCTAATATCAACTGCAATTTATAGGTTTGAAGCAGGCCTGTCACAATTACTTCATAATAGGGATGCGCCAAAATTTTTGGCTGAAACTGAACCGAAGTCATAAAATTATTAACTAAACTATTTTGCAAAATATGTCTTGAGCATTTATATCTAAAACTGGTAGAGGAGTTAACTGACAAAAAATAGATCAGAAAAAAACAGCAGAACAAAAAATAAATAAAAAAGGGATTACAGGAATCAAGTAACAACGGCACTGCACACTGCTTTGCAGTAATCAGTAATAATCTTTACAGTCTCTCATCATTATTCACTGTCTTGCTACAATATGTACACAACAAGCATACTCCATGACCATGACACCGAATACTGGAAGCTAAAGCTATTCTAAACAGCTACCTTTTTTAATTAAAAAAAAAAAAAACAATCAGGAATGAATGTCTGAATTTTAATAAGTTGGTTTGACATCATTAAGTTTAATAACATGACTTTAATTGATTATTCTTTTATATTTGTATATTAAACAAATGTTAGAAAAAAATACACAAGACAATAACATATGAATATCTATGAAGATGCATGTTACATTATTACCAATATATTTTTTTTATTATAATAAATTAAAAATTATAATAATTTAAATTATTTACTTTACATTATTTAAAAACCATGAAACTAAATTATGAAAATGTCTAAAATGAATAACGTAAGCCACACTGCCTTTGGTTGTGTGTGTTTGAGTGTCATTGACTACAGACGACAAACACTTTACATTTATTCCGGTCATTTTGAGATGGTCCGTAACACTGCAGCTTGTCATCCAGAGATAAGCGGTTAATAAGAGGCTGTATTGTCGGTGCATCACTACTTCATAATCACCTAATGATAGTAATGTAAATTGACCACAATTCTTCTCAACAGATCTTAACTTTAACAACTGTATGTAAATGTAGCAATAAAGAAGGTATCTGTTGAATTGAGGCAACTACATGTAAACAAGAAATCAGGATTTACTGAGACATGAGTTTTACAAACATTTTGGACTTGGTGCCCAAAAACATTTAAAGGGCAGCAGTGTGAATAACTTTTCATTTAGATCCAACAGTGTCAGTTGTCAGCTGGGAGTTATTAACAGCATGCCATCAGCCATGCTTGGCTACTCTACATTTGTAATTTGAATACAATTACCAAAAAACAATAAATAAATCATCAGCTAAAATGTAGTAATTGTGACAGGTTTAGTTTGAAGACAATGCATTCAAACCATTTTCCATGAACATCTAAACAAACCTGACTTAATATTTTAAAACAATGCTGACAGTTTCATAGTCTTTAACTTCTGAAATGAAATCACTTCTGAAACGTTCTTAAAACTGAAAAAGAAAGGCTCTCATAAGCATTTAGGTGATAAGCAGCTCAAAAGATCTGAAACTGTTTATATAGGAAGCAAAATGAAGTTATAGGTATGATTTATGCAGTGAGAAATATGAAGCTTGCTGAAGCTGGAGACAGTAAAGCTAGTACACCAATGGTGCTGCGAAAGAGCAGTTTTATTAGTCATCAACCTTTACTATTATACTCTATATTACCTCTTTATAAAATAACACATTGCCCCTGATTTGTACATTGAAATCACTACATACATTCTCTCTGTAACTTGAGCAAAATCAATTCAGCCACCACCATCCATGTCATATGCAATATAGTGCATAAACGTCATAGAACGAACAATTCAATTATGATAAATGAAAAATGTAAAAAGTGCTGTACAAAAATTTAAATCAGAACATCCCCAGCAGAGTATATTCTTGCATTTTGTTCAGTGTGTGTGAAGCAAGAGGACAACATTTAATAGCAGCTTGGCATGACAATAAGCACATTTAACATGAAGGCTTATGAGAACAAGCATACACATAAGAAATGAGGTGAAATATGAGTGAAATGCATCCAAAGCCCATTTGCAAAAAACAGACAATACTAACAAGTTCAAATTATTGGTTACTGTCAATTTAAGCTCATCACAAAGAACAAGAAAAAATGCTTGAGAGAAAAAATGGGCCTCATTCACCAATGTCTTCAAACGAAATTTCTTAAATTTGTTCACGAGAAAAGTCCTAACAAAATGTTTAAGTTAGATTGATAATCCCATATAAAATAACTGTGATGAATGTCAGAATTTTCATGAAAACAGCATAAATGGTTTTTAAGAAATTTCTAAAGAATAGCTGGTGAATAAAGCCTCATAGTTGCTTCCCAAATGTTTGATGCATCATATTTTTCCTCAAAGGGCTAAATTTTAGCTTTAGCCCACTGTTCAGAGATAAACAGAAGATAAATAATAGGTCTATTAATAATCTATTGGCGTAAGCAATACAGGTAGAGTCCTGCATTAGTGTTTCCATTTCAATCTCGCAATCGAAAGCAAACAAAAGTCAGACGAGTCATGCTGGGTAAAAGATATGATCTGATTATATTTAAAATTGCAATTAAGATACGGTCCTTCCCATGGCAAACTACATAATAATCAAACATCCAAACCATACAATTAAGGCTATAAAGAGCTATTTAGCCAGTTAGCATAGAGCAAGACAAGCACTTTCAGCAAAATGTAGCAGAATTTAAACCTTTTGCAGCTTTAATTGTGCCAGCTTAAAAAAAAAACATATGAGAAAGGACTCGCCTTTTTAAACTGCTTGTCACCGCTCTCGGGCACAGCTGCCATTGCAGGTTGGATCTCCGGTGCTTTCAAGGCTGGATCACCTGAAGTGTCTGACAGAAACACATAAACCAGTAATTGAACAACTGAACAAAGATTATGACTTAAAGACCCAAACTAAACATCAGGCCAAGAAATTCCTTCACATGCAATAAATGGTTTATTAAGGTTTATCTGTTCCCAAGGCACCACATCTGAAACAGACTCAAACATTTGAAAAGTTCACAGAAAGACACTGTTACACAATGAAAACACTGTGCAAGCTTTTTAAGATAGAGATTTTAACTCTGTATATACACATGAAGTGTAGTGCTATAATGATATCAATAAAATACAAGTTGAATGACTAATTGCAAATAGTTTTAAACAGAATTGAGGCTTGAACTATTTGGAAGGTATAGAATATAACAGTCATTGCACTTTTCAGAACATTTGAGCAGTAAAAGCAGATCAGAATTGTGAGACAAACACAAAGATAAAAGAAAACTGACAGGTGATGCACAAAGCCTATAGATGCTTAAAAAAAAGGATGAGTCACGTAGTAAAGACATGAAAAAGCAAGACAATTACAAAGCACTGAATGATATTTAAAGGTCATTTAACAATGTCTCTGAAGTTCTAGAAATTGATTATTCACATGTGTTGGAAGTGAATATCTTAAGACTGCAAAACCAAAGTAGTACTGAAAAGATTATACAGATTTATTGTCTGCCAATTAAGTGTCTCAGCTATAAAAAGATAACATACTGCTCAAAAGTCTGGGGTCACCCAGAATTTACCAGGACAACACACACTTTTATTTCAGATTTTCAAAATTGTTTTTTTCTAGCCATTTTGAGACACTAAAGATCTACTAATGTTGTTTGCAAATGCTGATTTCTCCCACAAGTTGTTTAGGGTAGATTCATAATGTGCTCTTATAATGATGGATCCTTTTGTCCTTGTAATCTGAACAAATCCCAACTAAACCATAGCGCTTGCACTGATTTTCTTCTGAAATAAAAGTGTGTTTTCAAGGAAAATATTCAGTGAATGAGTGACCCCATAGTTTTGAGGGCCAGTCTATATATAAACAAAGCTAAAACCATTCAACAAAAAAAGCCTGAAAATGGCATTGTTTGCTTCAGGCTTGCTGGAGTGGAATTATGTACACCAAATATATCAACTTCTCTATCAGTTTAGCCGATAACATCAAGCCAATTTTTTGTTTTCTCTTTCAAGACAAATTCAAACTTATTTGGAGGAATTTAACCAGTCCTTAAATGCACACACCCCATCCAATTAAGTCCATTTACATTGAAGGGGGGCGGCAGACAGCGGGAAGTTTTTAAACAGTGCAGGGGGAACAGCACTGTGTTTTACACACCTAACAACAGACGCAGACCAGAAGCTCCAATGACTTCACTACCCACACCTGTGAAAACGTGGAGGGAGGGAGGGAAGGGGGGAAACAAGAGGAAAAAAATGAAATGGGGGGAAAAAAATCAAAAAAGATGGCAGCAACAGGGTTGAATTCTTATTTTGGAGCCCCTGCAGACAAGCCAATATTGTGCACTTCAATCCTTTAATTTATTAGACATTAATTACACCTGAAATCAATATGACAGTACACAAATAATCCAAATCTAAATGACATGCCTATATGCCAAGAAAACGCTAATAAAGTTTATAAGAACTGATAATATACAGAATTTCACAGATCATTGGTAAACAGAGGGGAGGAGTAATTCTGATAGACATTGGTATGCCATGTCTTGTGTTATGAGAGAAACAGTTATTCAACAAAAAGCCGTCATTCATTAACTTCACCACGTCACAACCAGATAAAATGTGAGCTACATGTAGTATAAACTAACCTCTGTGATAAAATTACAGTGAGGTTTTGGCTCATGTTCTGTAATTTTGTGCAATAAATGTTAAAACAATTGCTTTCGTAGCTCCAATCAAAAATTGAGGGACAATATTACTTCCATTAGAACCATTCTGAGATTCCAAAGATTAAGAGCATTGGTTTCAGTTTGTGCTGCCTACAGTTCACAACAGTGCTACATAGAAGCACTGTGGTTGTTTTGTTCATGAGCAGCTAGAGCAACAAATGTTATAGTACAAAAGACAAATTATTCTTGACTGGGATATAAGTGTCTCTGTATTAGACGTTTCCAATCTGTGTCACAGAAAGCACATCTTGCTCACCACTGGAGAGAAGGCTCTTGAGGAAGGTGAAGTTCTCCCCAATCTTTTCCATATCTGGCAGCAGTTTGGCAATCTCCTCAATTTCAGGCAAAGCACTAGTTAGCTTGTCTTGAGTAAAAGACAAGAGACATGTCATTATAGGTTCACTGACATCATACCAACATGTATATCATATAAACATTTATGAAGTTAGAACACATGAAAACTGCCAAATTGTTGTCCCTAAGCATACTTTTGGGCTGTGATGGTACCAATATAATGGTCACACCACAGTACAGTGGTAACCCTACTTACGAGTTTAATCCGTGCAGGAGCCGAGCTCGTTAGCTGGTTTGCTCGTTAGCTGGATGCATTTTCCCCATAAGAATACATGTAAAACTGATTAATCCGTGTCAGCCGGCCAATATACAGTATACTTTAATATGCTAAATAATGTGTTTATATGTGTTTTTAAAAAAATAAACGAGACAACGACGACGCTCGTGTAGGCTGGCGGCTAAGGAGAGGGAGACCAATGGTGCTCGTGTAGGCTGGCGGCTAAGGATGACAGGCGTACGTGTATGGCATGGTTACACATTGGTACGGTATGTGCATGCGGACAGTAGGAATCGGCGGTCGGATGTGCT
>BRDA01013072.1:130880-144010 GCA_036984385.1 Crenuchus spilurus | reverse complement strand
GTTATAACGACAGGAAAAGTAATTAATTATTTTATCCCATTACTGACAAAATGACGTCGTTACGTAACGCCATTATTTTTAACGCCGTTATTCCCAACACTGCACCTCACCCATTCATTTTGCTGTTATTCCTTACTTATTGTAATTTATTATATTATAGCATTCTATAGCAGTTCAGTTAATACCTTCAGTGTGCAGTTTTGCACCTTTACAGCCTCACCCTGTTTGTTTTGTGCATTTGTAGAACTCGTCCACGTACTGGGAAGGCCGCTCGGACATGGAGACTCTCCAGCGCATCTACGGCATATCTTTCCCCGACAGCAAGATGCTGAAGGAATGGGAGCGCTTTCAGGAGGAGGCTAAGAACCGAGACCACCGCAAAATCGGCAAGGTGAGACAGAGAGCCAGTGAAAGCCAAGCAGGCTGATTTGATGGCCATGCTTACGTGCAATTATCTAATCATATTATATCAATGACTAGAGTCATGAATAAAATTCTGTATATTTTAGTGCCCTTCATTACTGCAGCAGATTCTGATTAAATAAGCTTATAAACCCGTATGATGGAGTGCAGCATTGTTTTAAATAAGAACATTGAATGAAAGGCTTTTCAACTTCATCCTAATTGAGCCATTTAAGTTGAATTAAACTTAATACCGTAACCATCCATTACCACATTCATTTAGGCTTTTTACTCTATTAATGAAACACGTTTATAATAGAAGGCATTAACAGTACATGTGCTGGGATGACTGACTCTGTGTCTGTTTTTATCTAATTAAATAAAATAATATAGCTTACAAATACACTATGACTCAAAATTTGGGGTCTTTGAAGGGAGAAGGATAGTGTTACTATTTTTAATAGCATTTATTACAGCAATTTAATATTAACTGCTTTAATTGACAGTGAATTATAGTGTTTTTGATGTTGTTTATGGACTAATCTGGTAACGGCTGTAATATTTAGGTTTACTTTTGCAGCGTTTGGCAGACGCTCTTATCCAGAGCGACATACAAAAGTGCTTTGATTCCATTAAAGACAATAATCTCAGCTAGTACAGACAGGATAGACAAACAGCTCTTCAGTACAGACACTGTTAGAACAACCATTACTGATACCCTAGAAGGAAGGAAAGATACACAATTAAGCACAATATAAGAGCTTTACAATGCATTACAATGAGTGTTAAACTAGTGCTGCTTAAGTGCTCCACAAAGAGATGCTCTTCAGTCTGTGTGTGAAGACTGTGAGGGACTCTGCTGTTTGAACAGTCAGTGGGAGTTTGTTCCACCACTTTGGTGCCAGGACAGAGAAGAGTCTTGATGTTAGTCGTCCACGTGTCTTGAAGGATGGTCGGTCAAGCCGAGCTGTACTGGAAGCTCTGAGGGTACGAGGTGCAACTTGAGACTTGAACATTGCCATTAGGTAGAGAGGGGATGGTCCATTTCTTGCTTTGTAGGCGAGCATCAGGGTTTTGAATCTGTTGTGAGCAACTACAGGAAGCCAGTGAAGTGAATACAGAAGTGGAATGATGTGAGAGGACTTGGGCTGATAATCAGTTTCTACTGCAGTAAAAGTAAGGGATTGTATGGAGAATTGGAAGGCCACACTTTTGAGTGGTGTTCATCCGTCTAATAGTGGGAGGGTTCAGTGGTGATACCTGACACTCTCCTCATTCATTATAAAGTTTAATTGTTACACTGTGGTGTGTTTATTGCTTTGTACCACTCACTGGAGTCCTAGTTCCCCTGTAGCATCAATGGCCCGTGGGGCACCACTGTTAAGCCATTGGGAGGCACTTAATGTAAAGTCCAATCTCAGTACACCTTCACTACAGCAGCTCGTTAGTGAGTTAGTTAGAGCCTCTCATACTTTATCTTAACCCCCTGGAGTCTGAGGTTATTTCAGACACTCAGATGTAGTCTGCGATGATACCTAAAAAAATTTTCCAAAGTGTTACACAGGCTTTAGTTCAGCACAAATTCAGCAACAACAGTGCCAAAACAGTAAGAGTGTCATAAATCTATATTTTGATTAAATCTGCTCTAAACTTTTTCTATAAACCTATTTTCAGATGTGCTGATATATTTTGAAAAAACACTCTAAACATTTCTAGCCAAGACTTTTGAGCTCAGAACTGAATAAACAGAGGTGTCGGCTACACACTGCTCATTACAGTTTTTAGATATTCTATGTGGTTTTAATTCTAAAGCTTAACTAATGTGTTTTACTCATTCAGTGGTTCCTAGATTGAATATTTCTGAGACATGTGAGGTGAGATGTCCTTTGTTCACATTACACACTTTCCATGGTCACTGTTCCACCAATGGTATCCCCAGAATTATTAGCATATGAATGACAGATGCCGTCATTTGGCGGGAAAAAAGTGCAGCTGTCTCGCTCTGACAAACGTGTCTCTGCTTATTTAAGCTCCTCCCATAAATATATGAAAATATATTTTGATTCAAGCTAGATATATTTTAAAGTAGACCCTTTAAGGCTTATGGGGAATGTTTTGTTGTATAGTTATACAAGTGTTTTTGCGGAATTTCGTTAATATGCGCCTGGTGGGACATCTGACTTCAGAGGATTTAAAGGGATACTGTGGTTAAAAATCTAATTGCCCCAGGAAGCTTATAACACACCAGTTAGCCTTGTATACAGAGACTTCCTTTTGACATGATTATTTGCTTTGTAATGAAGCATATACACAGTCATAGAATATTATGACTGACCGACACAGTTTTCGAACGAAGTCAGCCCAGATGCCATGTGACATGGTGATCTGTCATTATCATCAGTGTAGTGCAATGATTTCTTCGTCCAGAGTCTAATTTTCCCCTCTGGCATCAATGGCTCATGGGGCATCACTGTTAAGCTGTTGGGAGGCACTCAATATATGTCCAAAAACATGGAGTTCAGGTGAATTGGCTACTCTAAAATTACCCTGGTGTGTGTGTGTGTATGAATGTGTATGTCTGTGTATGAATGTGTGTATGTGTGTATGCCCAGATATGGTTGGCACTCTGTCCTGGGTGATCCCCCTAGTGCTCGATGCAGTCCTCCAGGTGGACGGTCGCTTCCGGTTGAGAGTACGCTGTGCACAATTGGCTGCCGCTTCTCGCCGGTGTGTGTGATTGAGTGTGTGTAAATGGAGTGTGTTGATTGTAAAGCGTCCTTGGGTTTGAGAAAGGCGCTATATAAGTGTAACAATCATCATTCATCATATGAGAAGTACATCACAATGGCACCTTCACTTCAGCAGCTCTAGAACATCCCACAAAGTTAGCGGTTTCTGAGATGCTACCACCACCATGTTTCACCTGATACCCTACAATCATGCATTTTTGGACATCCGTCAAATCACATCCTTTGTCCATGATGATGGTTTTACACTCTGCTACAACTGACTAGTGTGCTCACTTATACATGCAGCAAACCCCATCACGTGACATTTGAGATATCCTGGGCTGAGTTTACTCCTAACCATGGGGTGCTCATAATATTCTGATATGACTGTGTAGCAAGCACTGTGATGCTACACTTCAACATTCTGCTACTGTGAGAACCCTATACTGTGAGTACACTGTATACCACATGAACTCCTCACTGTAAATCGAATGGAAATGTTCACAGAACGGAAATGGAATGGAAATGTTCACAGATCTTCACTCTTTCACTCCGTCTTGGTGAAGAAGGAAAGTGAGGGCTCTGCTTATGTCACAATCTCAATTAAAGTGTGATCGATATCCTCCTCTGTTCCCGTGACGACCAGCTGGTTCTTCAAGAGCAGACTTCCTGTTCGTTCTCGTTCTCTCTCGGTTGGATACATCTGATTGCTTTCTAATTAGAGCAGAGAAACTATAGGGGAGGCACTTAACTGATTCTGTTTTCACTCAGCGTACCTCTAAAACAGAAAAGAACAGAAGAGAGCAAAGAGCCTAATGATGGTGTGTGATATGCCTGCGTTATCTCCTGGCCTGCTGCCACAAGTCAGGAGTTTTGAGTTGAACGGGCATGAGAACAGTTTGTCTTATGAGTTGAGAGCAGATTTGATGCCATGTGTCACCTCGATTCCCTGTGGAGTTGGGAAAACTTCAGCACCGCACGTCCTCCTACTCCCATGAGTGGTACTGAAGTCCACTTTCTTCCCTTCTTTCTCATTTTCTCTCCCTCGTCACGCTTCTTCATTCTCTCTCTCTCTCTCTCTCTCTGATGTTTCAGGATCAGGAGCTGTTCTTCTTTCACGATCTGAGTCCCGGCAGCTGTTTTTTCCTTCCACGTGGGGCCTACATCTACAACACGCTCACAGAGTTCATCAGGGTGAGGCTCTACGTTCACGCTTACACTAAAATGTTAACGTCTTACACACATTTTAGGTAACACTGACCAGCAATGAACTTTTGAGCACAATAGTATACAGACCTTTAAATAATGGTACTAGTCCTGCGAAACCATGTAATATAGAACAAAGGACCCTGAAAGAACACACATGTAGAATTGGGGAACATAGGACTGTGGGAACATAGGGTCCTGGGAGAGCATAGAAGTAGAACTGGGGAACATGGGGTACTGGGAACATAGGACATTGTAACATAGGACCTTGGAAGAGCACATAAGTAGAACTGGGGAACATAGGGTCCTGGGGCTATATGACTCTGGGTATGTATACATATACAGTGGGTCCAGAAAGTATTCATACCCCTTGAACTTCTTCACATTTTTTCACCTTACAATCACAAACGTAAATAAGAAGTGCTGTTTACAAGCTTACATGGCTTCTGGCAAACTGTAAACAGCACTTCTTATGTCTTTCTTTCAACAATAGTTTTCGTCTTGCCACTCTTCCATAAAGGCCAGATTTGTGGAGTGCAGACTTATAGTTGTCCTGTGTACAGATTCTCCCACCTGAGCTGTGGATTTCTGCAGCTCCTCCAGAGTGACCATGTGCCTCATGGCTGCGTCTTTGACCAGTGCTCTCCTTGCTCGATCTGTCAGTTTAGGTGGACGGCCATGTCTTGGTAGGTTTGCAGTTCAATTCAATAGTGTTCTCTAACAAACCACTGAGACCTTCACAGAACAGGTGTATTTATACTGAGACTAAATTACACACATCTGGACTCTATTAACTAATTAAGTGACTTCTGAAGGTAATTGATTGCACTGGATTTTGTTTAGAGGTATCAGAGTACAGGGGTTGAAGACTTATTAACTTCACACTTTTAAGATTTTTATTTGATTAATATTTTGAAAACCATGTATCATTTTCATTCCACTTCACAATTATGTGCTACGTTGTGTTGGTCTATTATTTAAAATCTCAATAAAATACATTTACGTTTGTGGTTGTAAGGTGACAAAATGTGAAAAAGTTCAAGGGGTATGAATACTTTCTGGACCCACTGTATATGATAACCCACTTGTGTAAACTAAAAAAAAACTACAGAAGACACCAAATGACCTGCCTTTAATTTTTAGTCAAACCACTGTTTTAACAGGTGTTTATCAAGCATCTTTCTCACAATTCTGTTTCTTACAGTCAGCTACTGTCGTCAGCAAAACTTCTTCAAACTTCAAAGTTGTAAGATTTGTTGTAATGTAACTAATTGTCTGTCTGGTCTCTGTGCAGGAGGAGTATTGGAGGAGAGGATTTCAGGAGGTGGCATCTCCTAACATCTACAACAGCAAGCTGTGGGAGACCTCAGGCCACTGGCAGCACTACAGTGAAAACATGTTCTCCTTTCCAGTGGAACAGGACGTCTTCGCCTTAAAGCCCATGAACTGTCCTGGACACTGGTATGTACTCGGATGAAGCAAAGGCTTTGTTTTCTAACACACAGTCACAGTTGGAGTGAACCTTTGCTCTGTTGTTTACCCATAAAAGTTCAGTGTTACAATGGAAACCTTAACGCCACAGACATCTACAGAATCATCTATCAATTATAGTGGTTTCTCTCTCTCTCAGTCTGATGTTCAGCCACCGGCCACGCTCCTGGCGGGAGCTTCCCCTGAGGCTGGCGGACTTTGGTGTCCTTCACCGAAACGAGCTCTCAGGGACACTCACTGGACTCACCAGGGTTCGCCGCTTCCAGCAGGATGATGCACATATCTTCTGCACTATGGAACAGGTACCCTGAGTGATAGTGTTGTGAAGTTGTCTGGAATTAGTTTCCACTTGGGTTAGAGCTTTTGTTTGCTTTGATGCATCACATTTTGTGTATAAGATTGTAAATTTGTTTAATTGAAGTGGAATTTATGTATCCCATAAAATCAAAAATCTGAAAAAATCAAATCTGTTGCATTTAAGCAATGTAATTATTTAATGGGAAAGTAGCCCATGAAGGGTCTTAAATAAAAATGTTATGACTGAATTAAGAGTGCCTTGATATACCAGCATTCATAATAACCATGATATGTTTTTAATAATACACACATGATAATATTGCAAATAATTTTTCAATCCGTTAAGCAGCGTAATCAATATTTTCTATGCTTTTGTACAGTTGTGGTTACAGACATTTAGATTTGCCAAAGATAGGCATGACATGAGTATTTTATTTATTATATGTTTATTTATTTATTTATATTCGCTCACATGGTCTCCACATATTGTGATGATATATTTATGGTAAACAGTGGTGGTTTAATAACACCTATGGGTAGCCACCCAGGACAGCATGACATCAGGGGCAGCATGAAGACAGCATGCCCCGCCCCTGAGAGGTTCTGTTAAGCCCCATTCCATTGCTTAGAGCTGGTGCTGGATGTTTGAGTTGGTGGGTTTACTCACAAACTGTTGGTTGATTGACGGAATGGGGGGCCGGGGGGGATGGTGTGTGCAGCGGTTTTTCCCCCAGGGTGCCAAATGTTTTAGGACCGCCACTGATGGTAAATTTATTTTGCCTGTAATAATCACATAGTAATGTGTTTTGACAGCCTTAGACAAAAGTGATTTCTCTTTTTCTAGATTGAGTCAGAGATGAAGGGCTGTCTGGACTTTCTGCGCTGTGTCTACGACGTGTTCGGCTTCTCCTTCCAGCTGCACTTGTCCACCCGTCCAGAGAAGTACTTGGGGGACATCGCTGTTTGGAACCAGGCTGAAAAGGTAGAGTGTGTCTAGATCTTACATTTGAGATTTATTTCTAGTTGTTTAAAAGAGCAATCAGTGACATTCACAAATGACTCTACTTTGTGTTATGAAACAGCCATAATACTGACACCTAGTGGCCTGCATGTATCAGGAATTCTGTACTTAACCTCTTTTAAACATGGCCCATGTGGGATACCCACTTTGTGCATAAACTGGTTCATTCAGGGGCAAGAGAGCAGTATTTTATAGACTGCTTGCTCCTTTAACCTGACCTTAAGGTTCAGCTGTATAATTACAAAGTTATGTAATGTATACTCTACAGTTGCAGCACAGAGTGCAGTTCTCATTTGTTTTATGTGTTCTATAGCAACTTGAGAACAGTCTCAACGAGTTTGGTGAACCCTGGAAGCTAAACCCAGGGGATGGGGCTTTTTATGGGCCAAAGGTTAGTCCTCCATATTGAGTCCTGAAATTGCAATCAAATGTAAAATTAAATTTTTTTATTGTTAATTTTAAATTCTTCTGTTTTACAGATTGACATTAAGATTAAGGATGCCATTGGGCGTTATCACCAATGTGCCACCATCCAGCTAGACTTCCAACTGCCTATTCGATTTGACTTGACATACGTGGGGTGAGGAAGTGTTTGACCATGTCTGTTTAATAAAAGTATTATACTTGGTCATGTATTTATTGAGGAAAATGATCCAGTATGACACAATTGTGAGAGGCAAAGGTATGTGAACCTTTGCTTTCAGTATCTGGCGTCACCCCCCTTTGCAGCAATAACTGCAACCGGTAATTGTTCTTTAAACATTCTTTGGTAGAATGACTTGTGTGCTTAAGGTTGTTGTCTTACTGAATGACCCACCTTCTCTTGAGATTCAGTTCATGGACAGATGTCCTGACATTTTCTTTAGAATTCTCTGATATAATTCACAATTCATTGTTCCATCAATGATGGCAAGCTGTCCTGGCCCAGATGCAGCAAAACAGGCCCAAACCATGATACTACCACCACCATGTTTCACAGATAAGGTTCTTATGCTTGATTACAGTGTTTTCCTTTCTCCAAACATAACACTTCATTTAAACCAAAAACGTCCTATTCTGGTCTTATCCGTCCACAAAATATTATTCTAATAGTCTTCTGGCTTGCCCACATGATCTTTAGCAAACTGCAGATGAGCAGCAATGTTCTTTTTGGAGAGCAGTGACTTTCTCCTTACAACCCTGCCATGCACACCATAGTTGTTCAGTGTTCTCCTGATGGTGGATTCATGAACATTAACATTAGCCAATGTGAGAGAGGCCATCAGTTGCTCAGAAGTTACCCTGGGGTCCTTTGTGACCTCGCTGACTATTACACGCCTTGCTCTTGGAGTGATGTTTGTTGGTCGACCACTCGTGTGAGGGTAACAATAGTCTTGAATTTCCTCCATTTGTACACAGTCTGACTGTGGATTGGTGGAATCCAAACTCTTTAGAGATGGTTTTGTAACCTTTTCCAGCCTGATAAGCATCATCAACTCTTTTCTAAGGTCCTCAGAGATCTCCTTTGTTTGTGCCATGATACATTTTCACAAACGTGTTGTGAAGTGCAGACTTTAGTAGATCTGTTCTTTAAATAAAACTGGATGCTCACTCACACCTGATTGTAATCCCATTGATTGAAAACACCTGACATACTTTTGCCACTCACAAATATGTCATATTGGATCATTTTCCTCAATAAATAAATGACCAAGTATAATAATTTGTCATTTGTTTAATTGGGTTCTCTTTATCTACGTTTAAGACTTGTGTGAAAATGCAGATTTTTTTGGTTATATTTATACAGGAATATAGAACATTTATAAAGATTTCACAAACTTTCAAGCACCACTGTAGCTCCATATCAGCCTCCCTTGTGACAAAGCCTTTACCTAGCCACACTGGTACAGTTAATGCATGCTCAGAGCCACCAGTTTAATGTGGACTTTATACACTACATCAAAGGCATATGCTAAAAACCCACTGTTCTACACTTCTGTAATCTGCTAAGTTTATATTACGCAAAAGATTTGGTATGAATTCTTTTGTTTGTTAGTCACGTTAGCCTTATAGATTCAGAGTCAAGCTAAAGAAGCTAACTTTGGACATCTTTGAAGGTGGGATTATGATTATTCTGTGATGCACTTTTTAAAATCTGGTATTGTTGTTGAATATGGAACATGTCCATCAAAATCTTACTAACAAAGTCTCCTCTTGTATTCCCTAATAGGAAAGATGGAGATGACAAAGCCAGGCCAGTTATTATCCACCGTGCTATCCTGGGTTCTGTGGAGAGAATGATCGCCATCCTCACAGAAAACTATGCTGGGAAATGGTACCATTAGAGCACATCTGATTTCTTTAACATATTTTCTGTATGCAGTGTTGCTTATATTTATGCTGGTCAGTCACAACATTAATACCACTCACAAATAAATGGGGTGCTCCCATTCAGTAGTGGTCTGTACCTACCAACAGTGGTCTCCAAATTCCAATTTGAGATCTCAGTCTGAACCTTTGTGCGTTGTGCTGGGACAGAGTTGAATCTGTGGAAGCTGCAGCTATTAGGACTTCAAGGATCTGCTGCTAACATCTTGATCCCAGACACCACAGGACACCTTTAGAGGTCTTGTAGGGTCCATGCCTTAGTGGGCTGGAGCTGTTTGGTTGGCAACAACAGCTCATTAGCAATATATGCAAATTGATTTTACTGTTATGGCTAATCAGTATATTGGCTATGAATGATCCAGCAATGAATTATGGGCATGTACTCTACATGAATTACTATTTTCTCTCCTCAGGCCACTGTGGATATCTCCTCGTCAGGTGATGCTAGTGCCTGTTAATCCGTCCCTTGAAGAATACGCCAGTAAGGTAGGCTACTCTGCTAATTAGCCTTTATTTTACTCTGTTCAATTACTGTGTGGGCCAGGTTTCAAGTCAAGGATTACACCTGATCTTGGACAGAGTTACAGGTGATTTCCCAGTGGAAATCTTTTTTTATTCTGATTGGTGTTCAGGAACACTAACAGTATCTTTTGACATTAGTTTAAAATTGTATTTGGGAATTAATCTTCACATATCTAGATGATCTTCCCTTATGTAATTGGCCTGTTTTGTGCTGGAGCTACAAGGTTAATGCAGCTGAACATAAAGGAAGTTAATAACAATGGTCAACCGATACCAATACCATTTTTCAGGGCTGATACTGATTATTACTAATCACCTAATTGATATCTGACATTTGAGATCATACATTTTATAATTTGTATTGTAACAATTTACAAGAATGCACAAAGTGATTGAAACGAAATAAAATAAAAAAAGGGCCCGAATGGCTCAGCGGACTAAGGTCACTATGATCATGAATTCCAAAACCCAGGTCATGCTGTTCGCCATCTGCAAATGGGGCAAGACAGTGCAAAAAAATTGTGCTCTCTCTGGATGGGTAAGATGGCACTTTCTTCCCAGCAATACTAAGTAATGTCTGCTGGCTCAGGCGTCTGCCAGGCAATCCATCAGTCCTGTGGATCCTGTGCTTTCCTCCAAGCGCGTTGGCGGCCCACCTGCGATGTATCGGCAGCAGTTTGAAAAGAGGAGGAGCTTGACTTTGCATGCATTGGAGGAGGCCTGAGTCAGAGACATTACAAGTGATGGGGAGAGTCAACGAACAGGTGGGTTGATTGGCTACTAAACACATTAGGGAGAAAATCGGGTAAAAATTATTATTTAAAAAATAATAATAAAAAAGGAAACTGTTCAGGTGGCAATTCTTGGATAATTGGAGGAAAGCAAAGTTTTGGCTCAGATTATCGGTCAGTAGTGTTAATAATGTTATTCAGAAAGGTAAACTCGTATTTTATATTTGTTATATGTAAAGTGCCATGTTTCAAGCCTTTTTGTTTTACTGTTGATCAGTTTTGCTTATAGCTCATGAACATCAGAAATCCAGAATCTCAAATTATGAGAATATTTGGAGTTTGAGTAAAGTACTATTCACCCATTGTCAACATTAAAACAAAAAAGGCTTAAAATATCACCACCTGCATTACGAATATAAAATATGACTTTTTAAAATTAAGATTCAGTCATGTCCTGTCTGGTGATCAAACCTGCAACCTTCTGGTCACAACACCAGATTCTTAACCAATAGTCCATGGCTGCCTCCATGGTTTGACTTCTGAACAAAAATGCACTTTTTTGTTCTATATACTAAATTTTGAAAAGGTACTAATACTGTGATCTATACTCATCACTTTAACTTTATTTTACATTCTGATTAATGCAGTGACATGTGTGGACAGCCTGATTCTAAAGTGGTGTTCTTACTGCCAGATGCCTGATTAATCTGGCCCAGATGTTTTGTGTCTGCTGTGTGACTCACTGTGAGAGTGTTTGTTCCTGTGCAGGTGTGCAAGCAGTTTGTGGAGGCTGGCTTCATGGCGGATGCAGACCTCGACTCTAGTTGCCTTCTAAACAAGAAAATTCGCAATGCTCAGCTAGCTCAATACAACTTCATCCTGGGTAAGTGTCTGATGTTATCACTGCAAAATGGTATGAATACACAATTGATTGTTCCATCATTCAACCAAATTGTAGTTTGGTTTCTATTTGAAGTTTTTATAAAACATGTAACTGCATAGAATAGCATTACATGGTGACCATCATATTTCTATCGTTTCCCGCTTACTCCAGATGTAGTGGATCAGCTGGGGCATGTTTGGAGTCCACATTTACCTTCTTTCATTAAGCACTGAAGCTGCAAGGCTAACATTGCTAAAAATGCTCAAACCCAACAGACACCTGAATTCCCCAAATGTTTTCATCAAATCACAGACTAGTTGTTTTGGGGACTTACTTAAAACATTGACAAAGCCTCACTGCAGACACTTCAGACAGCAGCAGGGCTGGTAGAAGACTGATCTTGGATCAGATTCCTGCAGATTTATGCCAGCCAACATCACTAAAACTGATTCGTGACACATCTTGCTCTGAGACATGGTGGATGCAGCATTCAGCTACACAACTTCATTATTTTTTTTAAAGCTCACAGTAAGTTGTACTGAGTCCTAAACCACAGCAACTAGTCTGTGAGACCTTCATTAAGATCTGGATGTTGGAATTTTTGGTGAGGAATACAGTCATGTCTGAAAGTGTTATACATATGTTTATTTCATTTCTGTGTATTGGAACAACACAAAAAACAGAGGAAAAAAAGGCAAATTTGACATAATTTCACACAAAACTCCAAAAATGGGCCAGACAAAATTATTGGCACCTTTTCAAAATTGAGGGTGATGCATGTGATGCTCATTCAAACTCACCTGTGATAAGTAACAGGTGTGGACAATTTAAAAATCACACCTGAAACCAGATAAAAAGGAGAGAAGTTGACTCAATCTTTGCATTGTGTGCCTGTGTGTGCCACACTAAGCATGGAGAACAGAAAGAGGAGAAGAGAACTGTCTGAGGACTTGAGAAAAAAAATTGTGGAAAAATATCAACAATCTCAAGGTTACAAGTCCATCTCCAGAGATCTTGATGTTCCTTTGTCCACTGTGCGCAACATAATCAAGAAGTTTACAACCCATCGCACTGTAGCTAATCGCCCTGGATGTGGACGGAGGAGGAAAAATTGATAAAAGGTTGCAACGCAGGATAGTCCGGATGGTGGATAAGCAGCCCCAATCAAGTTCCAAAGAAATTCAAGCTGTCCTGGAGGCGCAGGGTGCATCAGTGTCAGCTCGAACTATCTGTCGACATTTGAATGAAATGAAACGCTGTGGCAGGAGACCCAGGAGGACCCTGCATCTGGACTAAGTGTGAAAGTGTGTAGAAATGACTTGATTTCATGAATTCCTGGACGTCAGTAAGCGTCTATCCACATTTAGCCTTTTTCCACTTAGAAAGAAAGGATATGTCCAGTTATTGGTCAGCATCATGATATAGACATCTGTGTGGCAGTGCATGGAGATTTTGATATTAAATTAAAGCTACTGTATGTT
>BRDA01013072.1:110372-123972 GCA_036984385.1 Crenuchus spilurus | reverse complement strand
TCATTCTCATCACTACAGTGACACTGAGGTGATGGATTGTTAGAACTACCGGAGTTTTTAAATACCGTATCTACTCGCAATGCACTCTGTTGGACATACCTACCTCGCTGGTATATCTTGTAGATGTAAAGCCAGAGTCAGTAGCTCATCTGTTGCTGCACAGTTTATGGTTCTCATTCTCTAGTCCTTTAGGTGGTCATGGAATGATGCTCACAGGAAACTGTTGACAGGCATTGCTTTGGTTGGTGGACACTAAGGTGTTTGAAAACAGCATAACCTCCGCTGTGTCTGATCCACTTGTACCAGTGTACCACACATTTACACACCACCACTCCAATACTAAAAATGATCCAGTACCCAAATAATACCTGATCTGTTGTGGTCTTTTGGGGTCCTGTTCACAGAAAAGCACTTATCCTATATTTAGTCAGTCAAACCATGTTTGGAGCCCCAGTTCAGGACATTTTTTGTCCCACACTTAATGTCACTGTAAATAACTAATCTATTAAAGCTGCAGCGTGCCTCTTGTTGTTCTGGCAGGATGAGTGGATTTGTTTATCTATGACAGGATAGGAAATGAAATTCTGGATGCGAAGAACATGTTATCAAAAAGTAAATGGAAAACGCTGGTTAACTATATAACACATGATAACATTTGGAGGTAAGTTTGCAGTTATGCTTGAGAACACAGGCAGATGTGGAGTGGCATGTGTAAAGTCTGCACACCTAAATTAAACCTACTATAATGTTTAAAGGAATTAAAATATTTTATGCTTTACATGTTAAAATGCCATAAGATGCCAGGAACTTGTTCAATTGTTGTTAGATGAATTATGGTTGAATTGAATTTTGAGCCCTATATTTAGAAAAAAGAAACAAAAATTGAGTGGAAGCCACAGCCCAAAACTGACCTTTAACTAGTAATATGTCCAGCAGGTCACATATGGCTCTAATGTCTGCTGTTTCGCTGCTGATTTTTGTTCTTCTCAGTGTTCTCCTTTGGGTTTTTTTGTTCTAAATTCATTCATTTTTTTAGATGCTTCAAGGCAGTCTTCAGACGAATGTGGGTGGTATTATAACCATAATGCAACATTTGAAAGAATGTCTCCGTCTTATCGGAAGAAGCTTGGATATCTGAGAGTGCATTTGATTTTATCTTTAAATGAGCCACAGGGCGGAAGTACAAAGCCTTTCTCTTTTGATGCAAAGCATGGAACTTAGAGAGTAGGTACACAAGTGGGTTCTCCATTTGCAAACAGTAGGCTTTTATTTCAAGTAAATTGCAAAATGCAACTGAATAATACACATGAAATGTGGCAAGTTATGGAATAAGAATGCTGTGTAGGGCTGCAGCTAACGATTATTTTAGTAATCGATAATTCTATCGATTAATCGAGTAATCGGGAAAAAATAAATGAAAGAAATCAGGTTCTGCAATAACGACTTAAGCTTATTTTAAAAGTAATAGAAATACACAAAATAACTAAAGCTTTTTAATTAAACATTTTATTGCTTAAAATACAATAACAGCCTCCATTTCAGGTTCAAGTTTAAAACTCTTGCTTTTTTCAAAAATCCAAAAACAGAAGAGAAATACATTTTTAGAAATCACATTAAAGGTAAAAAGCAAACATAAATTAAGGCACAATACAGTAAACATTGCCTTTTTATATATTCAACTTTGAATTTTAAGTCTGTGTGACAAAACTCTTGCTTTTTTTAAAGTGCAAAAACAGAAATAAAATAAAATCACATTGATTTAAAGGTAAAAAGCAAACATAAATTAAGAATAATAAACAATTTCAAGTCTGAGATATAACAAAATCCACTTCTAGGTTTTCTACATGTTGAATGAAATATTTTCTTTTTTACAAAGTCAACATATATTGAACATTATTCTTACAAACAATATCAATACAACATATAACAATTGAGGAAAGTGAGCATGTCAACATGCTAAGAACTGAGGCTTGCCTTGCACTTTGATGCAATGTTTCCTGCTGAAAACAGGTGCTCTGATGGCGTGGATGTAGCTGAAATACACAGCAGAGACTTTGCCAGTTCTGCCAGTGTTGGATAGCGCGCTACATTATTTTCCTATTGCCGTTTTCTTCTCGCACGTTGTCGCTCTTTTCCCTTGTTGCTTCCATATTCCCGCTTCTCAACTAAAAATCTCCGCGCCTTCTCCTTCCTGTGTGTGGGTGACGTAAGCATGGTGTGCAACATTACAAGTCATCCGTGCGAAATACAGTGCGCTGAGTTTTAAAAGTAAATAAACGATTACTCGAGGCACAGAAAATTACTCTAATTTTTTGTAATCGAGTAACTCGAATTACTCGAGTAATCGTTTCACCCCTAATGCTGTGTGCCTGGCAGTATCTTAGAATAGGAATGTGGTCTGGTCACTGTAATGCTGAAATGTTCATTAGCTTGCAAGATTTGACATGTTTGGCCATGTGTCTTTTGTCTGTATAGGGAGGAGAGAGTTTCAGAAGCGTCTGTTCTGCAACTGGACTGGAGGATACAAATGGTCTACAGCACTGACGCTCAGGTAGCCCATACATTCAAACTTTTCTCCATTCAACTACAAGAATGTACAGGATCATTATAACTTTTCCATACTTCCATATTACAGTTGTGTCTCGATTAAGTCTAGACTTGGTGTATACAGCATTTTCAATGGAAAGGGAAATATAGAAAGGCTTAATCCCTATCTGGGAACTTGCCCTTAGAGATTAAACCTCAGTCTTATGCTGCATGTATATATGAATTGGTCCAAATATAATTTATCAATCCAGAAAATCCATATTGATGTGTTTGTAATGAATAAGAGAATATTGCCATCTGTTTTGGTCTCATCTAGCATTACTTTGGGTGGGTTCGGTGCTGACCGCTTCTACTTGGGCCAATGGAGAGAGGGGCTGGGCAAGCTCTTCAGCTTTGGAGGGCTTGGCATCTGGACCCTGATTGACGTCCTTCTCATCGCCGTGGGCTATGTGGGGCCAGCTGATGGATCACTTTATATCTGAGACTTGACATGTCACAAACAAACAAAACAAATGTGAAAATGAATAAATGGTGTCAGTAGACCAGGCCCATTTGAAGACATCATTAGGATTAGGGCTGTTTTTAAGCCTGCCTGAGAGACTTTGTAGCTTTCCGCATGATTCCCAGTCCTGTTAGCACACGTGCGAGTGTCCAAACTCCCACTGCTGTCAATTCCCATCTGCTTGTGCGGAGGGCACTGGCTCATTGATTATGCACTCGGTTCCATGTGCTGTGGAGAGAGGAGGCGGTGGGGGAAATCTGCACCTTTTCATGCTCCATGCTGCACACGCTGCAGCGAGAAACCCATGTCAAGTCGGCCTGAGCTGTGGTTGTTAGAGGCTAGTAGGAGCCATGTCTGTTTCATTTCCTTTGCCTGTACAGACACAGACTGGAGGTGAGGCTCTAGAATGAAGCTAAGAGGCACATAATGGCTACTCTGGCCAGGAAATGAGATAACTGTAGTTGTGAAAGTAGCCTGGCTGACAGAGAAATGGACACCTGTCTCACACTTAAGTGGTCTCCCGCAGCAGTCTTTGGATGGCTTTTTGAGTTTTTTATTTTTTGAAAGCATAAAATATACTAGAGATGTCACTTGTGGATATAATCACACAGTGTAACATCATGACTGTACATAAAACTGTATTTGTGATGGGTTTGTTTAGGCAGTGACTGCATTTGTGGCAATTTTTTTTTCCTCTCATTGGAATAAGACTCTTAAGCTCCTGAAAAGAGCCATTTGATATGTGACCACTGCTTAAACTTTATTTATTGCTCTTGTTTCTTCTTGCAATAGACAGGAAGGTCATTAGGGTTCACTGTTCAAATATATTTGCTCTGCCTACCCAATCGGATAAGTCTCTTGAGGACCTTGACCATCCATGTGATGCAGGAATGGGACGTAAAGCTAAAAATAAACGTGTGAAACTCCAAACTGCACTTGTGTTTTTATCAGTGCACTGAGCTGGGTTCTAACCAATATGATTCTGAAGGCACTAAAGAAAAAGCTGGGATTATGGGTATGAAGTATAATGTTGACCTGACACTAGCATTATTACATTATTTGCATATTTCTTTCTCTACAGTGCATAATTTCATTAAATGATGTAAGGAATCTGGAGAAATTTCAGTGCATAAAGGGCAAGTTCATAAGCTGTAATGCCTGTAATCTCCCAATTCCTCAGACAGCACTGCATCAAAACCATCATTCATCAGTAGCTAATATAAATACATGGGCATGGAATTAGTTTGGCAAACCTTTGTGAAGCATTAAATTGTGGAGTTACATTCACAAATGGCACTTTTTTACATCTTCTATATTGTCCCATTGTGTACTATATTTATGCGTTTTCCAAGAAAGATCTGGGAAAACATTGATGTGCTCTGTTCTTTCAGCATCCCACTGACAGTCAAGGTACATTTTTATGACATTTTGCTAAACCAAATGCAGAAATCCCCAACATGCCTAAAATGTGTTATTCAAAGTAGCAATTATTATAGCGTTATTCAGTTTGTCGAGTTTTAATGAACAGCCAGCATCTTCAACAACAACGCCTCTCCCTGGCACACGTTAACATCACAGACCTTTGAGGGCAAAGGTCCAGCCCCATCTCCATATCACCACGGAAAATGGAAGCACCATTTATACACATTTTTATCTTTCTTTTCACTCTAACTGTGTGCACACACATTTGGCCCTGTTGTTGGAAGGAGTCAATATGTCATTTGGCCTACTATCCGCATTACTCAGTCACTCCCACTCTCTTCCCACATGCTGATGTTCCAGCACTCCTTGCACCTCAGTCAGTTTTTTTCCTTGTAACATTTCCAGTTACCAAATCTGAGGCTAACATTAGGCTTTGTGGTGGCGAGATGAGGAGTTGAAGTGAAGAAAGCTGAAGTTCAGCTCAGGACACATTTATCTTAATCGTTTTATCTGTTCATAAGCTGCTGTCTCAGAACTTATGGTTCATCTGTGGTTTCCATTTTGTGAACTTTTTGGAGATGTTGGTGGTGTTGTTCATCATCTTCGACCCATTTACAAAGCTTGCATCCTTGATTACTCTTGTTCTTTATAGCATCTTTTATTCATGATTGAAAGTAGGTTTTTTGCCTTGGATGGACTACAGTGTTTTGTTTTTTTTGTATTTTGAAGGCTTGGTGGTTTGCCTCTCAGCACTGTGGTCTTTGGTTCGATTTCCATTCTGGGTGGAGTTCCCATATTCTCCCAGAGGCCTAAAAACATGGAGGTCAGGTGAATTGATTACTCTAAATTGCCCTGGTGTGTGCGTGTGCCTAGTGATGGATTGGTGCCTAGTTGTGGCTATGGCTAAAATAGTGGAATCCCCTGGCCAGTGCCCAGTGAATGGGCATGATGACTCATCAACCTGAACTGGATTATGTCGTTAAGACGATGGATTTATTGTTGTATTTTGAAGCTCAGAATAGCATATTGCAGCTTTTGATTGTTGCCTTATTGTTGGGTCCATTTTTGGCCTAGACCCATAATTATAGCAACATGGGGCAAGACCATAACACCTACAATGTCTCCTATAATTACGCCCACAGTATAGTTTATCAAGAAACTTCCATATGTAGCCTCAGGCAGGCAGAATCAGACTAATGCTTTCTGAACAAGACTAAAAGGATTAGTTTAAAATATAAGTGTGAAAACAGATCTGCAGTGAAGCTTCTCAAATGTATTGCTTTAAAATATCAATGTAATGAGGGCATGTTGGATTAAATACTCACAAAAAGGAAACGTATAGTGCTGCTTTTAGGAACTGGCATGCTCCTGTGTAAAACTTCAGGCACCAAACACGAATTGCATTTGGCCTAAAGTGGCCAATGTGTACTTTTTAAACCAAACTATTCCTTGAAAAACCTTTTTGTACTTTAATACTACTAGATTAATATATTTTAACCCTTGAACATTCTGCTCAACCATTTGGTAGAGCTTGTTTAAGTCACTAGATCTTCAGGAAGAAGGCGTTGAATTTAACACAATGTGACTGTGCCATCTCTACCAATTGGTAGAGGTATGGTAGACTAAAAAACATCCAGTAGAGGTCACAAGAAATGCAACATTGACTTTGTATTGCCCCACCTCCACCCTGCCCAAAAATAATTCAATTTATTCTTAGTGAGGATATTAAAGGGTTAAAAACTGCATAATGGCTTCAAAAATGGCATAATTATACACCTAGCCATATTCACCTTATCCCATCATTTAGCTAATTGAGCTATTGGTTGAATGAACAGAAGTGTTGTTATGGCAAAGGCCTAGTACAGGCAGAGAGCTCACTGAAAAGACGGGGTTTAAATCATATAAGGCTAATTCGTGTTGAAATAATGTGTCTTGACTGCAATTCGAACCTTATTAACAAAGATGCTCTTTAAAAATTCCTCCAATCTTTTCAGCGGGCTTCTTTTATGTGGGCGGTTGCTAAGAAACATAAAAATTGCATCTCGCACTGTGGAATAAATTATCTCGGAGGTAATGGAGCTGAATGATTGCCAGTTTGCAGCCGTCTCTTCCACACACAACAGTGTGTCTGACGGTCCAAATTCTACAGACCAAGGATCCAAAAAGCCCTGAATAAGCTTTCATCCATCTGTGCTGCATTTCACACAAGCGTGTTAAAGCAGCACCAATCCAGCAGCATTATCACCGGCACACGTTCACGAGATTTACAAACTGCTTAGAGATTATGGGACTAAGAAGAAAAAAAAAGTTGGGAGACTTGCTTTCATCTGTTACTCAAGAGACATCACATTTTTTAAATATTAAACTTACAGCTGTTTGCTATTTCTGTATACCATTTAAAGATGATTACATACATCATTCACAATATTTATTTGAATGGAATACATCAGATGTTGCAACAGACCCCAACCTACACGGGCAGTTGCAATGTGCTATGCCTCAATAAACAGTATTCTGAAAATATGCACCACTGAAGACCAACAGTCTTTATTTGTACATTTTATAGTTATAATTAAACGGATAACCGAAGCCAAGTATATTAAATTAATGGATGAAGTGGAGCCAAAGAACTCAGACATACAACAGAGTGGAGTTTCCTCCAAGTCCATTACTTTGGTTTTGGCCATCATCCCACTTTATACCATTGCTGGGCACGGACACTCAAACCAGGGCAATTTCGAGAAACCAGTTCACCTGATCTCCATGTTTTCGGACTATGGGAGGAACCTGCTTATTCAGTGTTTAACAAATTTAGGCATTTTTGTATGTACAAAAATATGGAATAGCCTAAAAAAAAAGAAAAAAAAAATTGTCCATCACAGTTTGTCAGATATTTACTCCAGTTGTTGTATATTTGCTATCGAACACCAAGAGCATCAGTATACAACTGCATCAACTTTGCCAGGTCTACTTTGTAGCCATCTTGACATGCAGAATTAACACACACCTGCCAACCATTCAGAATTTAGTGTAGTGGGATACAATTACCAACATTTATCAAATAACAGTTGAGTACCATTTGTGGAAAACTGTCCTACCCAAGTTAAAATGCAGATGCTGTCGAGTCCCTATAGTTCACTCTGAAGAATGGAACAATTTGTAATGTCATTAGCAATAGTCGTACATCAAAATAGTGAAAATGTCTATTTTAATTCAAAATTTGCTCGCATTACAATTAGATACTTCATTGATCCCAAAGGGAAATTCAAGAATTGAAATCTATTTTAAGTCTAGTTCAGTATGATGTAGTTGGATGGCCAGTCAAGCACAGTAATATCAGGCATCTCCAACTTCAGCAGATGGAAGCATGACGTGCTCGAAAATATTCTGGTAGATGGATTTGATAAAATGCAAAGGACCAACAAGCAGATGACATGGAAACCTAAACCATTACAAACTGCAGAACCTTCACACTGGACTTCAGACACCTTTGATTGTCTCCACTCTTCCTCCAGACTCTAGAAGCTTGATTTCCAAATGAAATCAAATTGACAAACCACTGAACAGTCCATTTTTCTTCCAATGTTCTCTGGTCAGGAGAGGCTTGAGATTAGGAATGCGTGTGTGTTAGCCCAAGAGATCCACAGTATACTGTGAATAATCAAATCAAATTGAAAAAAGCATTAAATATCACTACATGTAATAAATTTTTTTACATCAATTGAAGTCTTAAAGCCTGGATTTGGTTAATATTGCCCATATTTTGACAATGGCCAATTATTGTTTATGCCCCCGAACGGTTACTTTAACAAGCACCAGCTTGCATAACAAGGCCTAGCTATTTTTTCCTGTTTGTCATAGCCTTAAGTAAAATATTATTCAGCTAATCATGGACTTGCTGTATACACCAAAAGAAATCATGAAATGCTGCTGGTCATCCCAAAGCATAACACTAATGAATTATTACATGTAAATGCAACAGGCAGTGAACATTGTCAAGACACAAGGAACAACAGATTGCAATTAGTGATTTATTTATTTTACAATAGGAAATGACCTGTACATCGTCTCTGCTCAGCTGTAAAGGCAAAAGCGAAGCATTTACATGCTGGAGCCAGACCCCTCACTACCCCTTCCCTTAAGATGCTACACTTGAACAACGCAGATAGGGCTTCACTTATTTCCTCAACATATCCCTGCTGGAACAGTAACCTCTAAAATAAAAACAAATTGTCCAATGAAGGCAGAAAGGAATTTAAAAAGTAAAATTAAAACTTAAAAACAAAAACCATTTCTCTTAAGTGATTACTGTTGACCAAATGGCAAGGAGACGCTATGGCCACAGAGAGCAAAGTTTCATCGCTGCTTTTTAGGTGCTCCACATTCATCGACAAGGCAAATGGTGATGTTTATATCAAAACCATGTGCCTAAACCACTGTCCACACCAATACACAGTTACAACATTCATAAGGTTTTGCTAGAGTATCACCTCTTTAGGACAAAACATTTGGGGAGGAAAATAAAAAAAAATCAACTAACATCTTGATAATTCCATAATTACACTCAAAATAGCCTCTCAATTCATAATATTAAACAATATTAAACTTAAAATTAAATCAAATTGACAACCATATAAATGAAAAAACCTTTATAAAAAGATATTACAAAGACAAGTCAGTCAAGCAGAATGACACTTAGCAGTTCAGTGGTCTTTTCTATTTTTTCTTTTTCGGTAGGACAGGTCATGACCATTCAAAGCGCAGCAAAACTGTAGGGTGTGAACCTCACTGCTATGTTCAGTGCTGCGTTTTATTGATTTATTTTTTTGTAGGGTAGCGAGGGTCCTCTCCCTTTCACTTGAGTCAAGTTTGTGTGGCGACCGCCTTTCCTCGTTCATGGAAGCCACGAGTTCCATCCGGGCCTCTAGGGAGACGCACCACACCCGGCGGGAGCCCGTACGCATTCTGGATTTTTCTGCCCAGCATGGGGCTTCCCACAGGACTGCTCTCCTGGCTGGCCACTTGTTTCCTGCGCTGTACCCAGGGGCTCCCTGATGGGGTCAAGCTGCTGTCTGAGGAATAGTCTGCCCAGCGGCGGCCTGGCTCCGGGCTTAGCCTGCCTTCACTGGCCAGGGGCGACTTTCCAGACTGGGGTGGAGTTTTCCGTTGGGAGCTGGGGCTGGCACGGGGACTGTTCCAGGGGCTGGTGCGGGGCGACAGGTGGAAGTTGGGTGGGCCTCCACTAGTGGGACTGAGCTTGTTGCAGCTGGAGCGCGATTTCCGGGCAAGTCTCGGTGAGGTCGGGTTGCTTTCTGTCTCCGAAGAGCTGCAGGCCGAATCGTCATGATATTGGAGCTCACGCACTCTGCTGTTTAGTGAACGGCTCTTGCGCATCCCACCTCCACCCTCCTCTCGTGGTGGACGTTCCTTTTGCACCTTCTTTTTGGGTGGCTTAGTACCAATCAGCACCACCTTGAGCCCAAGCATACCCTTGCCATCACTGTTCCCACCCACATAAGCCTCATGGGCTTTAACTGCAGCCTCCACCTCCTCAAACTCCACAATGGCACACTCCTCACTTCCCAATTGTGAGTAGCGGCCGCTGAGCTTCTTCAAGTCAGCTGGAAGGTCTTTCCCAGGCTTCAGCACACGCACAGAAGCAATGGGGCCATAGACACCAAAAGCCTTAAGAAGCAGCTCCATGAGACGCTCCTGCTGGGCCACAGCACCTCCAGGGCTTCCATCCCCAGTCCCACCTCCACCTGCTAAAGCCACACCCAGCTCAGGCCAGCGCTGCAACTTACTCAGAAGCAGCATGCGGCTGGGCAGCGACTCGCTTGCAAACACTGGCACGCTCGTCCTGCGGCGAACCTTCCGGCCCTCTTCATTGAGCTCCAGGAGATTGGACTGGCGCAGCGCATATGCAGTGGTCCTCCAGTCCCGTGTCAAGTGCTTCACCTAAGACAAAATTTACAGATTTTATTGCCTGGTCAACACACCTGCATGCAAATTATGTTTTTGTTTAACATCAGCAACTAAGGCCACATTCATGGCTAAATCCAGACATTTAATAGAAAACATACAATCTGTAGTCTTGCATACAAATAAGGGCCTATATTCTGCAGGTCCCCCTCAAGTCTACTTAATATCCATTTTGATTGCAGTGGACAAAAAGCAGTCCAGGTTGAAAAGTCTGGAACAAATGGTTGTGAACTAAATACATCACGAAATGGGAGGGGAATACAACACTTCACTCATTTAAGATGTGTGGATCGTTTGGAATCCATTTGCTTTCCAACAGAAGCATCATTTAACAATTTAACAAGTACATTTAATTTTTGTACATCCTCAGACTACCAATCAACTTAATTTATGTTTGTTTAAAAAAGATGACAAGAAACATTCAGGAGATTCATAAGCCAAGGCCAGCAAGGGCCACTTGTTCTGCATCAATGAAGATGGTAAATGAGGATCAGTTTTCTTTTTATGATGGTCGGCATTAATGTTATGATGGTGCTTACAGAGCAGGAACATTAATGAGAAGCTGTAAAACAATCATTGAAGCACCGCAAATTTAAAAGATGCACGTGATGCTGGTATGCAAATGTATTACTCAATTCCCAGCATGAGATAATTGCTCTGCAGTGTTTTACACTATTGCAGCTCTTCCAAGTTGACGTAACATTTACTATCTGGCACATTCTTCCACCCCCCCCATCAAAAAGAAAAATGAACTGGCATTAACATTAAATCACACATGGGCAGTTAACCATTTTATGATTTTACACACCCAATGAGAAATTGATGAGAACGCTACATGCAAGTATGCATTAATGAGATGTTATGAGCTTCCTCTTTCACATCAAGCCACAAAAATCCTACCCCTGAGCCAATTCCAAAGTAAATTCTTGCCTTGGGCCTCTGATAGTGCAACGCCAACCCTGCATGTCAGGGAGAAGAAACTATATACTGGTAATATCAAAGTGATGCAGTTGGGTTTATTGTTGTGTGACCTTCCACTTGTAGTGATGAGAACAAACTTCAATAACTCTCCTCCCACTCTCATCCCACTTACCAACCTCCAGGGCCATTTGGCTTGCTCAGTCAACAACAAATCCAAGTGACCCAAATCTAAATCTGAATCTGCCTTTATCATGTTTTCTAACCGACAGGTTCCTGCACTGAAGCTTGATGGTTGCATCAGATCAGCAGGAAGTGGATGTAAAAAGGGGAAGTCAGAATGCAGCTTGCAACAGATATGCTAGAGTCTATGACCCAGAAGTTATGATTGCAATGTTCTTTTATTGGTACCTCCAAGGCTAGTCTTCTGGTTGGAAATAAACAGTAAACATTAACAGGTTTCAGAACCATATGTACAGTCATGGCCGAAAGTGTTGGCACCCCTGAATTTTTTCCAGAAAATTAAGTATTTCTCCCAGAAAATTATTGCAATTACACATGTTTTGTTATACATGTTTATTTCCTTTGTGTGTATTGGAACACAAAAAACATGACAAAAAGGCAAATTTGACAATTTCATACAACTCCAAAAATGGGCCGGACAAAATTGGCAACCTCAACTTAATATTTGGTTGCACACCTTTTGGAAAAAATAAATAAATCGCTTCCTATAACCATCAACAAGCTTCTTGCACCTCTCAACTGGAATTTTGGACCACTCTTCTTTTGCAAACTGCTCAAAGTCTAATATTTGAAGGGTGCCTTCTCCCAACAGAAATATTAAGATCTCTCCACAGGTGTTCAATGGGATTTAGATCCGGACTCATTGCTGGCCACTTTAGAACTCTCCAGCACTTTGTTTCTATCCATTTCTGGGTGCTTTTTAAAGTATGTTTGGGGTCATTGTCCTGCTGGAAGACCCATGACCTAGGACGCAAACCCAGCTTTCTGACACTGGGCCCTACATTGCGACCCAAAATCCTTTGGTAATCTTCAGATTTCATGATGCCTTGCACACAGTCAAGGCACCCAGTTCCAGAGGCAGCAAAACAACCCCAAAACATCTTTAAACCTCCACCATATTTGACTGTAGGTACTGTGTTCTTTTCTTTGTAGGCCTCATTCCATTACAGTAGAATGATGTGCTGTACCAAAAAGCTCTATCTTGGTCTCATCTGTCCACAAGATGTTTTCCCAGAAGGATTTTGGCTTACTTGCATACATTTTGGCAAACTGCAGTCTAGCTTTTTTATGTCCGTGTCAGCAGTGGGGTCCTCCTGGGTCTCCTGCTATAACGTTTCATTTCATTCAAATGTCGACATATAGTTCGAGCTGACACTGATGCACCCTGCGCCTGCAGGACAGCTTGAATTTCTTTGGAACTTGATTGGGGCTGCTTATCCACCATCCGAACTATCCTGCGTTGCAACCTTTTATACATTTTTCTCCTCCGTCCACGTCCAGGGCGATTAGCTACAGTGCCATGGGTTGTAAACTTCTTGATTATGTTGCGCACTGTGGACCAAGGAACATCAAGATCTCTGGAGATGGACTTGTAACCTTGAGATTGTTGATATTTTTCCACAATTTTGGTTCTCAAGTCCTCAGACAGTTCTCTTCTCCTCTTTCTGTTCTCCATGCTTAGTGTGGCACACACAGATACAATGCAAAGATTGAGTCAACTTCTCTCCTTTTTATCTGGTTTCAGGTGTTTTAAATTGCCCACACCTGTTACTTATCACAGGTGAGTTTGAATGAGCATCACATGCTTGAAACAAAGTTATTTACCCTTTTTTGGAGTTTTGTGGGAAATTGTCAAATTTGCCTTTTTTTCCTGTTTTTTTGTGTTGTTCCAATACACACAAAGGAAATAAACATGTGTATAACAAAACATGTGGAATAGCATTAATTTTCTGGGAGAAATACTTCATTTTCTGGAAAAAATTCAGGGGTGCCAACACTTTCGGTCATGACTGTATGTGATTAATACTTCTGCTGCCTTTTTAGAAAAAAATGTAGTCGATGCTGATCAAGAACCTAAATTACTAGCAGGGGAGCCAATATAACCTAAAGGTTGTGCCCATACTTCAGTATTTGTGCCCGCTTTGTGTAAATAACTCATCTGAACTGTCCGACTTCATGATGCACAAGATTTTTTTTTTTTTTTTA
>BRDA01013072.1:94075-109246 GCA_036984385.1 Crenuchus spilurus | reverse complement strand
GATTGTTGATATTTTTCCACAATTTTGGTTCTCAAGTCCTCAGACAGTTCTCTTCTCTTCTTTCTGTTCTCCATGCTTAGTGTGGCACACACAGATACAATGCAAAGATTGAGTCAACTTCTCTCCTTTTTATCTGGTTTCAGGTGTTTTAAATTGCCCACACCTGTTACTTATCACAGGTGAGTTTGAATGAGCATCACATGCTTGAAACAAAGTTATTTACCCTTTTTTGGAGTTTTGTGGGAAATTGTCAAATTTGCCTTTTTTTCCTGTTTTTTTGTGTTGTTCCAATACACACAAAGGAAATAAACATGTGTATAACAAAACATGTGGAATAGCATTAATTTTCTGGGAGAAATACTTCATTTTCTGGAAAAAATTCAGGGGTGCCAACACTTTCGGTCATGACTGTATGTGATTAATACTTCTGCTGCCTTTTTAGAAAAAAATGTAGTCGATGCTGATCAAGAACCTAAATTACTAGCAGGGGAGCCAATATAACCTAAAGGTTGTGCCCATACTTCAGTATTTGTGCCCGCTTTGTGTAAATAACTCATCTGAACTGTCCGACTTCATGATGCACAAGATTTTTTTTTTTTTTTTAAATGAAGGTTGGGGAACGTACAACCCTGATTACACGTTAGGATGCATTGTTTGGTCAAAATCTGCCTCTTTGTATTTCTGAAATGTATGATTCATAGGTCCAGCAAACAGTTTACCCAACAGTTGTCAGTTCTCCCGGATGCAGCCGTAAGTTTGTTACCACAGATTTGTCACTGTTACTAACCTTCTTGAAAGACGTGAGCAGCTTGACACTAACGAAGCCGGGCTTATTGCGGCGGACGTGTTTGAGCAGGAAGGCGTCGTGCTCCAGGTTCTCGTCCGACAGGTAGTACTCGATCTGAGCTATGAGTTTCTGGGTCAGCTCAGGGTCTGGTGGTTGCCAGCTCTCCTCTTCCAACTCTCCTCCACTTGTGCCGGCACCACTGAGAGAAAAACATGGATTGGCTTACATGTTCCGCTTGGCTTATACCTGCATGAAATCTCAGGCATTTTGGCATTCCAAGAACTAGTAGTGCATCTTACAATTACAATACTGTAAAAGTTTGTGTTCATAGTTTAACTCCAAGTAAACTCATTTTATATTCATTACATGTGACATTTCAACTCGAAATTAAATTCTAATCTGAGATTTCACTTCTGTGTAATGAATATAACATTACCTTTTTGAACACAATGAATAAAAATCTACTTTCATGATATTCTAATATTGACATAGCACTTCATATTGTTTGTAAGGAACAGTCCATTTCTACAATGTTATTTCTTTCCTCTTGGTCCAACTGTTATGAAATCTTCAGTGTAAAGGAAGCTGGCCTTTTCAAATGAAATCTACATTAGTGAGCCAGTCAGAAATTGGTCATTTTGGCTGCAGTTACATCAGACCCTCTCAGATGTTGGCCTTTTGAGCTGACTGCCCCCTTGCAGAATCAAATGATTCCTCCGCACTGCCCACAGTAACAGACTGACTGGCCAGCGTGGATGCTCAAAGCCAAGACCGCTCCATCTGATGACAGTGAAGTGGCAGATTTGAGCACATGGCACACCAGGGACCGCCATACTCCAAAAATCCACAGAGGGGAGAAAAAGGGGAATACTCAAAATCCAGTGCTTTAATCATTTTCCTATTAGCCTGCCAATTAAAAGAGCCCCGATTGCCATTTTTGATGGGTTGCCTACTCACCAGATCGAAACAACCAGGGAAATCAAATTAAACTGATGACTCATTGGCTTTGCAGCATCCTCCCACACCCTTTAAAAAGGCTGGACGGAGCTGAGTAAAATGTTGCTTCTCGTTCAACAAGTGGAGCAATCAGCCATGGATGGTGAATGGGTGGGGTGAGTGGGGGGCTCTTTATAGAGCCAAAATAAAAGTGAGCTTGTCAGAAAACCTCCTACGCCACAACAAGCACAAAGACGTTACCCAGACGCAATTAACTGGACCGATGTGTGTTGTGGGCAATTCAGAAACAGCCAACACAAAGCACGAAGCCTACTGACGCAATGTGTGCGAGGAATGTGGGCGATGTAGAGTATGCTAGGACAGCATTTCCCCTTGAAGTCCACCTGTACTGCCGTATCTTGTCTACCAAACAATCGAGTCACATTAGCTAATGATCAAGCTCATGAGCTGAACAAGGTGTTGGCAAACAAGAAATAGTGTTCCAGGTGCACTACAGCTGGGTAATACTGATTCCCAAAACACTAACACAAACACTTTATCTGGGTAACATTTTTCCTTTAGGTGTAGCAGAACAGACTGAAACATGTGAATCATAAGCTACGTCAACTTTATTGTAGCATAAATTAGCAGTACTCAAAGCACTTGGTTCATTAACTTTATCAGGTCTCAAAAGTACATCATAACCTGCATTCCCCATTAATCCAGCACGTGATAACTTGCCAGCTCCATTTAAGTAGAAACTACCACAGATGCAAGTCAAGCAGGCATGACGCAAAGGAATTAGAGCAACAGGTCTGGATGCCATTTCACCCCGAGGTGACAATGGCCAACAGGTGTTTACGTCACAGGGATTACAACATACCGATTGGGCTGTAAAGCACAACAAAGTGAAGGAATGCTTTATACAAACACTGCAACAATGGATGTCTTGCGTGGGGAGCCATTCACAAGTTCTCGGAGCGTTCACAGTCTTCCAAGCACACCTCTTTCAGCCCTTCAAGGGTTAAGTCAAACTGCTTAAACACATGAAAAGCTGAGTCTCTCAGAGAGACAGCTGGTATTGCTCCTATATTCACTACCTCATGCTGTGCTCTTCAGTGCCAGAAATATGAAAAGTTTTAAGAGGGCAAGACTCTGGACACATACGATGCATTACGCTTACATACTCCAATAGTAACAGCAGCAATAATCACTACTTCCTTTGATAAAGAGCAGCACATTCGGGCACTCTAACGCACCAACATGAGTCTTTAATAGCATGTATTTACAGTATTGTACTGATTTTTAGCTATTAGAAGCCTAAATCCTACAGCCAGCCAGACATACAATTATGCTGTCATAGCCAATCAACATCGTGTTGTATAGAAGTGATAGAACACGGGTCAAGGAGTGTACATCCATCCTCCATTAAAGCGGCCAAATGGCTACACTTAGTGCCCAGAAGTGTCATATTCTGACATGTACAGCCACCTTACTGAATCAGGAGGTAATGTTTTTCCTTCCATCACTTATTCTGTTGTGAAGGTGCTCCATTTCGGCCAGTGATATTACTGTGAACTGATTAGCTACATCAGCATTAGTATGCTGCTCAGTATACCCAGCTAATATAAAACGGGACTAATTCCATCCTCACCAATCATACGGTGGGTCTACATACAGCCAGTATTTCTTAATAAAATGTAACTTAGGCTTGGTGCTACTTATGTTTACAGCATTTGCTTTCACCCTAAAGGGGGCGTGGTCATTCTGACAAGGAGTGTCGCAACATCTCTGAAGGCAGATCATTACTTAAATGCTTACCAATGAATAAAAATGAATTAAACTGCAAAGTGGTGTTAAATTAGGTTGTCGTAGGCTGACCGCAATATGCTATGTATACACACAGTACATATATGGATGGGCAATACCACCAATTTTTGATACAATACCTGTAGTATAAACTTTACAGTGCATTGAGCAATGTGAAGTCAACACTAATAAAGCACATAATGACTCCCATCTCAATACCTGCATTGTTAAATGTTCATATAAAGCACTCCTGTTCTTTATCACCTTGCGCTTTATAGCCAGAGTTTGTTGTAATCCCTCTGACGTAAACACCTGCTGGCCATTGTCAGCTGGGGTGAAATGGCATCAAGACCTGTTGCTCTAATTCCCCTGCGTCATGCCTGCTTGGCTTGCTTTTGCCGGTTGTGGCACTGGCTAATTCAGGGGAGCTGGCAAGTTCTCACAAGCATGTTACAATTACTGAAGAATGCAGGCTGGGAGGGAACATCGTCATTGCAGTACTAATGTAAAAGTTAATGTAAATAACTCATTCAAATCCATTTTCAGAATGAAACTGGATTGGAAGGATTGATTTCAGACTCAATCTGCCCATCCCTGTGGTCCGCTACCCTTTACAAATGTGAGCATTTAATGGCTAAGCATTTAGAACAGCAAACCTTTAAGCTTACATCCACAGATGTTGGGAATGTGTGTTTCTTGGCCTTACAAAAACTTGTTTGGAATGTAACTAATGCTAAAGCTTTCTGCTTATGTTTCACCTTATTACACATTTGACCATGAACACAGTCAACATCACTAATACATTTTAGATAAGTCAAATAATCCAGATGCTGAAATGATTTACAGACCAATCTTAAATTCAGGGTCATTGCGAGTCCATCTACCCCTTCAAACTGGCACAGGGCAGGGCATTAAAAAGACTAAACTACTTTAATATTACTGTGTCAAAACATTGAAATCAATGAGTATAGATGAGTAAATGGCTCAGATGTGAAACAAGGTGAGCTTCCCCTTTAATGAGGAACTGACACTGGGGAGTCAGACCATAATGTACACAGTTACAATTTGAGGAGGCATCATTTACCAGCTAGTGTCGAGATGTAGGTGTTGATATTGTGGCTGTAAAAGAGGACTAAAGTCTAAATCTAGGATTAGAACTGAATGTTTATGAATGAAATGTTCCAAGCACAGCATGCACGTCAGTGTTATTGACAAAAGCTGGTGGTAGACAAAGCTACAAGGCATGTGTATACGAGTCCCCACCATCACCACCACCACCACCACCGGAAGGCAGATCAGTGAGCATATATGCAGCTGAAGATTCAGGTTAAGTCATGTAGTTGCCTCCTCACCTGGATTTATCGTGTCTCGCCATTTCGTCGTCGCTGCAGCTGTGGAGCTCGAATTGTCCTGAGCAATCCAGCGACTCTTCCTCGTCTGGCTCCTCGTCCTCGGCCGCCTGGATGGCCACGGTGATGGTCACTCGCGTGCCCATATCCCCGGGCTCCATCTCCGTCTCGACGGCGCTCATGCTCGCGCTGGAAGGCGGCGGCGGCGGCGGCTGGGAGGAAGCTCGGGCTCTCGGGAGGAGGCACACGGCCTGCCAGAGCTCCCGGATCCCCCTCCACGCAGAGCCCGCGGGACTGGAGGAGGCAGCAGCGCGCGCGCCGGGGCTTGGAAGAGGAGGCGGAGGAAGAAAAGAAGGGCGGGAGTCGTCTGTAAGAGGCTTTGCGCGATTGAGACGTGGCGAGCTGTGGAAGTGCTCAGGCCCGGCCCACCAGCACGAACCCGCCTGTAGCCAAGAGGGAGGCAGCAGAAAGGAGAGCAGACGCAGGAAAATCTTCACTAACGCTTGCATGCTCTCGATTGTACTGTTTTCATTTCACTCTCGAGCGCGCCGGCCGCTTCTGCGCATGCCTATAAAGATTCGTCCATTGTTTACACGTGGAGGCAATCAAGCCAACGCGCGAGCCACTTGCTAATGCATAATTGCTTAATAGGCTTTGGCGCACTGCATGGGATTTGCTTTTGGGCCAAAAATAAAACAGCATGCAAAGGTTCCAATGTCACCTCCCCACCAGTATCAAGCAGTACAATCATGCTTATAACACTGGATGACCTCTGACTCATACAGTATAGTACATCCTGTCTGCTTTGCTTGATTCAGACATATGCTGGTCAGTGTGCATACTACCAGTATGCAGATCATAAGTACTGTTCCCAGATAGCAATGAGTGAATGGGCTAAATATGGTCTACAATTGGCTGCCTCAACATCTGGCCCACACAACACACACTGTAACCCTTCAGTCTTCTTTGTCGAGCACTTATTGTAATGCTCTTGTATTGTGTATAATTGTGTGTCTTTCCTTCTTTCTAGGTATTAGTGATGGTTTTGTTCTAACAGTGTCTGAACTGAAGAGTAGTTTGGACTCTAACCTGTCTGTACTAGCTGAGATTTCTCTTAATGTAAACAAAGCACTTTTGTATGTCACTCTGGATAAGAGTGACTGCCAAATGGTGTAAACATAAACGTAAACCCAAGTCAAGCCTGGCTCCTGACATTTGGCCCACAAAACATTCACTAGTGCCAAAAGCAGCACAGATTAGGCCCCAAATGTGTTTGCTGTCTGGGTTTGAAGGCATCCCTTGCCTACTGCACTAATCACTCCATTCATAAATACAGCAATGCAACCCAATGTTGTTAATGCCAGTCACTCTAAGTACAAGCTTATAGCTACAGCTGTATTCCATGCATGAAGCCGACACTGATTGCCAAGAGAGATTTTGCCACCGGTGGATCTTTTAGGGTGACTCATTCATGCTCCAACTGCAGACTGTCCACTTATTGATGGGTCTGTCTGCTCTCTCTCTCTCTCTCTCTCTCTCTCTCTCTCTCTCTCTCTCTCTCTCTATCTCTCTCTCTCACACACACACACACACACACAGGCACACTGAAAATGTGAGGTGATGCTGCTGCAGTAAGTCAGCTCATGTGTGACCTGCATTCTGATGTGGCAAAGCAAGGCTGCTACAGACAGACAGACAGATGTTCACAAAGCTCCTACAGACAGATGTTCACAGGGCTGCTGCAAGTGAACCCTTTTTGTGTGCATTGTGAAGTCTAATGGCATGTAAATATGACAATTAGTGCAATTAGGGAGCATTCATGTACAAAGACAGCTAGACTCCTTTGTTAATGTGCTATTCATGCATGTTGGCTTGCTGATCAGCTCCCTCCAGGATGCAGATTGACGTGCTGATTGTGACAGAAGCAAAATGCATTGCAGCTGCGCAGGCAAACCCAACTGCTGGCGTTGTTGTGCTTTTTGTGCTGCTAAAGCAGAGGTTGCATTGGTGGTCCAGAACTGTGACCTCCTTCTCTTTTGCTTGTCTGAGTTCAAATCTTTCATTTGATGCTGTGTTGTGTGTGTCTCTCTCTCTCTCTCTCTCTCTCTCTCTCTCTCTCTCTCTCTCTCTCTCTCACTGTGTGTGTGTGTGTGGTGGGGGTGCTGTGCCTCCCTCCCTCTGACTCAGTCGGGATATTTATAGACTCCTGCACCCAAGAGAGACAGGCCAAGTCTCTATGTATAATGCATAACAACAGACAAATTGCATTGATCCCTGTGTCTTAGCAGTGTACATGCACTCGTGACTGGCAGTGTAGTAAAGTAGAAGAGTATGTGTCTGTGTTAATGCGAGAGATTTCAGAGATTCGTGTAATCTCCTTAAGTCCTGCCCTGGACCGAATAACCTGTCCAAGGTGAATGAGGAGAGCACTTGCTGATCCTTTTTTTCAATAAAGGAGCATTTAGCAAATGTAATGAACATTGAATTAACAAGACAGCTCAAGCTCAATATTTGTGGAAAGATAAGTAGGTTTAGAACCACCTGCTGTGATTTAGCACATTTAAATAACAGATCTATAATGCATTAATGTGAACACAGGCCAGAACTAAGTCTACAGCAAATGCATATTAAAAGTGCTGTTCTTAAACAGATAAACTAATTAAATGCAGCACATAATGCTGTTGTTATACAGCTGTGGAAAAAAAGACTACTCCACAAGTTAAGCCCAATCTCCAGATCCGCATTGAAAACCTCAGCAGCTATTTTAAATGTAAGTTACCTTTTGCCTAATTAACCAAACATTAATTAGACTATTAAATGCTTTCATCTTTGTAATGCGCATACACACATACATATACAGTAATAGCAGATTATTAAGACCAACTCCTTGTATCTACACTAATTGTCTATATACACTACTGGCTCGATTTTTCCAGTTTTGTATTGAAAATTATTCTGTTTAATTTAATAACTAAATAAAATATCACGGAATCAATTTACAGACCAAAATTTATCTAAACTTTGGACACAAAGCAGCACCTTTGTCAGATATAACAGCTGAACACACTCGTGACATTCTTTCTACAACAGACATCAAATATTCTTCAGACAGTTCTTCACAAATCTGCTGCAGAACATCACATAAATGTTGGCACTTGTAGGTTTGCTTTGCTTTTCACTTCATCCCAAATCAGCTGGATGGGGTTTAAGTCTGGAGACTGTGCTCCACTCCATGTTTTCAAGCTGACCATCTTGTTCTTTTTTCCTGAGGTAGTTCTGGCAGCATTTGGACTTATGTTTTGGGTCATTATCTTGCTGTAGGATGAACCCCTGACCAACTAAGTGCAAATGTTCTAAAACTTTTGACCGGTAGTGTAGTTTCCACTGACCATACAGTAAATTTCAAAAGTCAGGATCCCCATTTAACTACCACAGAGCTGATATTATTTGGGTGGTGGATTATTCTCAGTGAGGTGGTGGTGGTGGTGGTGTGTAAGAGTGTGCTGTGCTGGTACGAACAGATCATTCTCTACAGAGCTGCTGATGTTTTTAAACACCTCAGTATCAGAGTGAAAATAGTTTGCCAACCAACAGAGAGTCCTGTGGGGAGCATCCTGTGACCACCAATGAAGGCTGACCAAGTGCATTGTGAGGCAGGAAGGCAAGAAGTCATGCCTTTTGGCAGTGTACTAGATCTGTACTAGTACAGTGTAAATCTCAATGCCTTTATGTCTAAGGGACCTGCTTAGGCAACGAGGTATCAGTGCTTCTACCTTCAGGTTTCAGCCACAGCCACTGTGAAAATCGTTTGCATTAAACACATACAACAAAACAAGATTTGTAACTCTCCAAAACTGAATACGCCCATTTAATGGAAGATTAAACTAGCATTCCTAACATTACTCTGCTATGACGACTTCAGCACATGTGGAGCTAACGCCCAAAAACATCAAATTACTCCAGGAACCTTTTTCTGTTGTCTTTGTTTCTACACGGAGCGCTGACCGGAACCACCCGTAACTAATGGATACTGAACTTGTGTATAATAACGATATGACGAAAGTAATGTTTCACTTCTATTGTTCTGTTAATGTTTATTAGTAATTAGCACTATTTACAGTGTTCTCAGCTCTTAAAAACAAATACGTTTTATTTAATGTACATAAAAAGCTGAAGATAAGATAAATAGTCTTTATTAGGTGTAAATAAACTTTATGTGAGTTATTGAGCACTAACTGTCGACATGCGGCCTCATAAACAGCAAAACCTCACCACAGGACGCTGTACACCCACGGTAAGAACAGACTACAGGTGATAAATGATGACTTTTCTCATGAACAAAAGCTGAGTCAGAGCAAGAGACCAAAATAACAACCTGTCAGCCAGCCTGAGAAACAACTACAGTATCAGGCCTCAAATACCTCAGCAAGACACGTTCATCCAAAAGGCTTTTTAGATGCATGTAGGGTTGTCATGATAGCAGAATTTTGACTTTAATATCGAGTATTTAATATTACCACAATCCTCGACACCAGATCAGAACTCCCCAGTGCTGTTAAATTGGTGCAACATGTTTTTATTTGAAAGTATTGAAAATTTTGGGGCCCCCTACCATTACTACTGCCATGCAATGTCAACTGACTCAGGTGTCTGTTACCTGATGTATCAGAGCTGGGGATCCTGTGATTTCTCCTGAACTGCCCATTGGCGATGTATCAAGAGCAGTTGAAAAGAGGTGGAGAAGTCTTCAATGTGCTATTCTTCACCGTCCTAGAGTCAGGGACAATGTAAGTGATTTGAGAGTCCTAGCAGTGGGTGGTTAAATTGGCTACCACTAAATTAGGGTGAAAATTGGGTCAGAAATGTTAGGGGAAAAAACAAAATTATTAATTATTTAGGGCCCCAAGTGGCTCAGCGAACTCAGGAGCTGGCACTATGATCAGAGTGTCACAAGTTTGAATCTCAACAGCAGGGACTCGAGAGAGCAATATTGGCTGTGCTCTCACTGGGTGAGTAGATGGTCCCCTTCACTACTACCATACAATGTTTTCTGGCTTAGGTGTCTGTTTTCTGATATATCATAACCTCGGATCCTCAGATAAATTAATTGAGAGAGTCCTAGCAGATGGTGGGTTGATGGGCTACCACTACATTGTTGGTAGTTGCACCTGGCTGATACTGTGGTGCATAATGTCATTATATTTTTTGCTTCACTGTTTGACATACATGCTTGAGATTCTTGTTATCTGTGAGTTCTGCAGGTCAGCAGCTACAAGCTACACATCGCAGCGGTCAAGTCTTTACTGCCTGAGAGAATTTTACAAAGACCTGTGAGTATATGGCATAGCTAAGGCTTTCAAAATGGTTTGGGCCTGTTTTGCTCCGTTTGGGCCAGGAGGGCTTGCCGTCATTGATCGAACAAAGAATTCTGAATTATATCAGAGAATTCTAAAGAAAAATATCAGGACATCTGTCCATTAACTGAATCTCAAGAGAAGGTGGGTCATGCAGCAAGACAATGACCCTAAGCACCCAAGTCGTTCTAACAAAGATTGGTTAAAGAAAAGTTACCGAAAACATTTAGTTGCAGTTACTGTTGCAAAGTTGGGGTCACACCAGATACTGAAAGCAAAGTCAAGTCAAATGTATTTATACAATTATACAACATTTTACAACTGATGTCACAAAGCAGCTTTACAGGATTAGTATTATCAAAACACCACATCCCCAATGAGCAAGCCAATGGTGACAGTGGCAAGGAAAAACTACCTCAGAGCTTGAGGAAGAAACCTTGGGAGGAACCGGTCTCACATGGGGAACCCATCCTTCTCTGGTCAACTAATTATAAGTTCTTGATGAATCACATAATCCTGTGATGCTGTTATAGTGTTCAGGTACTGATATGGTGATAGTAATGAAACAGAAACAATAATAATAATGGTAGCAGCCAGTAAAGTCCATATAAACTTGAATGTAGTCAGTAGTGTAGGGTATTTGGAGAAGAGTAGTTGGTGAATGATGCCCATTGTTGCTAGATAATAAATGTGCATCACAGCTCTCTCCTGTTGGTATTGTGTAGTATGTGAGTCAGGTAATGGTTAGAAAGAGAGGAAGGTTGTTTTAGGTGAAAAGTCCCTATTAGCCTACAAGCCCTAATTTATTTGTCACCTCATTTGCTTCACAGCTTGAAATAAGGTTGTCAAAGGACTCAACAAAAGCTAGAATGGATGTCCTGAGAGCTAATCCACCAAGACAAGGTATTACAACACATAAATAATATGTGTGAAAAGGGAATCTATTATTCTGCTAATCTCAAGCTGTGCTGTTTTATGTATCTTGTGGTTCAACAGATGTTATGAATTGCTGGTTTCTTTTCATTTAATCCTTTTTAATCTTCTTTTTCATCATGTGTAGATGTTGGGCTAAGTTTATACTGCAGACCTATTCATTGCCCTGTATTGGCCTTTGTGAATGCGTGTCCTGGGCCAGAGAGGTATCACCTTTTGCCCCCTCCAGCAACTGCACCAGCTAGGATGATGGGGGACATGGGGGCTCAAGCAAGCAAGGTTAAAATCCATCGAGCTATACGCAGTGCAGGACCCACCACCAGGCCCTACTTCCACAACAAGGCCCCTCTCATCCCACACACTGCTGGTGAGAGCACCAGGAAGCAGCCTTTTGCTTAAGATGTGGCCATAAGCTTCCATTACATGTTAACTACATTAATCTTGCAGCTCCACACTAAATGTGTTAGCCAATTGGCTAAATTGGAAAATTGTATAATGTCTGTCACTGTAATGGATTTTGTTTATTTAAAGCATTTGTTATGAAGCTTTGATCCAAACAAGATTATCACATACAATGTTGGCTGTTTTCTGTGCATTCTTCCACATATATCAGTGTTATCTTCTTGTGCCAGGTAATGCAGGGGCATTGAATGAAAGGCCCACCACATGTTTACCCATTGGTTTTTGCTCCAGGGATGACTGTGCTGCCAGCCAGGAGAGACTGGATCTGGATTGGTACGTTGCTTGGTCAGGCTTTCAGCCAGTTTTCAATATTATCTTTGTGCCATATATTGTGAAGTGTAGCTTCACTCTTTATCATCAAAACATAATGACAGAGCAGATCATTTCCAGGCAGGCTTTGTGTTTTACCTGCTCTAAAATACATGCACTAGTGCATCTCCAGAAATGTAATATTGTGGAAAAACATTCATTTTTGTTCACCACAAATCCCATCATGACACTTCAGTTTAAGTGAACAGACAGGAAAAATGCTGCATTTCACTGTGCTCTTGCCTACAGAGTTAAAGGAATGGTTCAGCACATTATAATTGCATTATTTTCACTGCCCAGATGCAGTCAATCATGGACATGTTTAGAGTTTAGGCAATTTTGCTAGCTTGCCTAATAGCTTCAAGGCTAATATTGCTTACAAACATTAGCCCAACATAAACTAGAGCTCAATATTTGCTCATAGCTTAGTTGTTTCCATCAAAATACTTTAAATACGAATCTTTACCTTTTCTTAACCCGCTCAGATGGCATAGAGGCCTGGTCACTGTTTTAGGTCACACTGTGACTTGAATGATTAAAAGTTCACCTCTATAGGCAGTTAGTTTGACTGTGTCAAATGATTGGCTACATGTGAGGTGAATAGAAAATTGTGTAAATATGATTTTTGAGTGAAGCATTACATGGAGAGGATTTGAGAGAACGGTACACTTAACAGCAATGAGCAGGAAATGTCATTATTCATAATAAGCCTGCAGGGGGCAGCAAAATCCCTGAGAAGTGCTATAAAATTATGTTTATCGGAGGATCAGTTCTTTACAAAATCCATTGGCTTTAAGTGCTGATTCCACATGACACTGATTAATTGGTTAATATTTCTGTTTTGTTTACTGAAAGCCACATGGTTGACCCAGAAATCATATTTACATATTTTTCCATTTGCTGCAAATGTAGTTGGTCAGCTAAGACTTCTGGTGTCCAAATTTGACTTTTTTTAGTACTGATGCTTCAAGGCTAACACTTCTGAAATGAATGCTGCTAACAAACACTAGAACTCAATATTTCATCATCAAAATGTCTTTCATCCCATTCAAACATCATCCAGATGTTAATGAAGATTTTACAGACTAGTCAGTGTGACTTTATTCATACTACTAGTTCACTACATGTGATGATAAGTGTAAAATACTGTAAATAAGAGTTTTAAGTGAAAGGTTCTTTTAAGAGGGATTGGATGGTATGCTTAGAGTGAAGCAGTTTGTTGATTAATTAACTGTGTGCACTTGACAGCCGTGGTCTGATGGAATGTCCAAACGTGGATGGAATGGATAAGCTCCGCCTCCTCAATCTGCAACACAACTTCATCTCTCACCTTCCACACCTGGCTCACCTGCAGCGCCTTGCCTTTCTTGATTTCTACGACAACCGCCTGACTGACATGTCTGCAATCTCCTCTCTCTCTTCACTTCGGTTTCTAATGCTCGGCAAGAACAGGTGTGTGTGGGCAGGCATGTTTCTAACACACACACACACACACACACACACACACACACACACACACACACACTAGGAATGTGTTCATTGGAGTGCCTGCATACCTCCATAAGGATATTGCTCACTCTTTAGCACTTTATTTCATTTTTTTTGTTTGATCTGCGTATTTGTAGTTTTGGTCCAACTTTTTTAGTGACTTAATAAGCAGCATCCCTCAACTGTCATAGTTGATCATCAATGAAAACACATTTTAATTTTAATATTTTAAATAGTAACATTTCATGTATTTAGTCTGATGTTTTTAGAAAGATGTTATTTTAAAACTGTTAGAAAATGTAATATTGTGATAATTATTGAGATTGATCAATATAGAAAAAATTATTGTGATAATGTTTTGACTGTATTGATCAGCTCTTTGTCAGACTACATCAGAGTGACTGAAAACCCTCAGACTCCAGAGGGTTAATGTGTTATAATAAAATGTGAACACTACCACAATTGTTTTTTATTGTAATTATTATGAAATTCTTAAAGAAACAAAAGATTGTATTGGTGTGCTTGTTTTAAAGGTGATATACACAATATTTTAAACATTAAAATAGCAGCAAACAACTTTTTAAAGATATAGTAGAGTAGCATTCTGAGCACAGAATGAAGTCACACACATCCTGGATGTGTTGATCTTCTCTTTGTTTTCCTAACTGGTCCAGATGCATGTGCATGTTAGTTCCGCCCTGTGGAAACTTTTGCCCTCCCCATGTTTCTCTGGTCTTTGCCACACTGTGTTGAGAACACAGACAGAAGGAGGAAGTTGTGGCTGAATACCATGTATTTGTTTTGGCCTGAGATGCTAGTGCTCCAGTGACATCTAGTAGAAACATTAATATACAGAACCTTTAAAGGTTAGAAAGTAGAAATGTAGAGAAAGCTTTAGTAGATCATGACCTGCAGGTGAACCCTTTCCCTTGGGCATCTATATGACCAACTGTTATCTCCTCCCTTACTTTGAAGGCTTTACCTAATTACAGTAAAATGCCAGTGAGATCTAATTGCACAGGTCTGCCGGTAGCCTTCAGGGCTACAAACCATGACCTTTCTTTCTGTCTCTGGAGCCGAGCTGCTAGCTCTGCATCTTAACAAAAGCATGCTGTAGATTTAAGCTTCTGCTGGCATTTCCGCACCCTTGTAACGCAACTCCTCTCTACATTCTTTACTCATACAAAGCACAGTCCTGTCTAGGCATCCCTTGAGAGTCCTACACATGCATAGCGGCTTGCCAACCTCCAAATGCCAGTGGGCAGATTGAATCTGTCTGCTCTCCCCATGTGTCTGTTTCTTTGATTCTTCTTTCAACATAATAAGCCATATAGCAAAAATCAGATGATAGACATGTATACTCTTAAAAAGTAAGGATGTCAGAAAGAAAAGTTTGGAGAGACGCCATGGAAGAACCATTTCTGTAAGGAACCTTTTGTTTGCTGGTCTGTGACCTTATACAATTAATGTACATGCCAATGCAGCTAAAACAAACGTGATGACGAACACTGAAGATATACTGAAGATCACAGTCGAAGGAAGACGTCTGGAACAAGTAGACTCTTTCACATATTTGGGATGCAGAGTAACAAAAGCTGCAGACTGTGCCAGTGAAGTGAAGACAAGAATGGCCATGGGCATGTTGGTGATTGTCAAACTGACAAAGATGTGGAAAAGCAAGTCAATTAGCACCAACACCAAACTAAGACTGATGAAAGCCTTGGTCTGGCCAGTAGCTACATAT
>BRDA01013072.1:64611-94065 GCA_036984385.1 Crenuchus spilurus | reverse complement strand
GTAGACAGAGACCAACGAACATCGTCCGATCGTGGACTATTAGGTCAGGTACAGAACTACAATAGGTAGGACCAATAAGAACCAGAAAGACATGGACTGGATTATCAGGTGCTAGCCTGCTACAAGCAACCAGAGACAGATGGCATTGGAGAGAAGTGACTCGTCTGTGCAGCCTACCAACGCGAAGCGATGACGGCGTGTGACATGACATGACATGTACATGTCAAACAACAAAGATTACTTGTTAGTAAAGCCAGTTGGTCTTCAAATTGGTTCTTGGAAGAAACAGCTTGATTACATCTTTAAATGTAATGATTTGTCTCTTCAAACAAAGATCAGAACTGTCTGGACTGTGTTCTTCTCTGTGTTTCCTTGGGTATGTGAAATCTGGAAAATTAACCAGCTGGACAGAAAAATATCAATGCCTTAACTCTGATGCTTGTAAAGACTTCTGAGAGTGCCTTGGATGGCAGTTTAAACAAGCCAACGGATTCTTGACCAGTTCAGTCCTCACCTCACTTAAAGCCCCAGTAACTATGGAAGCTGGACACATTATGTGAAGAAGCAGTTCATTATGCTGGAAAGTAAAAGAGGACAAGGATGACCAGCAAGAGGATGGATGGATGCAGTCAAGAATGCTGAAGAACTGACCTTACAGAAGTTAATGAAATATATAAGAATAAATATATTTAGCTTTTTCTTTCTTGTTTTTCAGAATTCAGAGAATACGTGGCCTGGACAACTTGATTAAACTCAACGTTCTGGACCTGCACAGCAACCAGGTATTGATTTTCCTTTTATTGTCTTTTATTAGGACCCCTGTATTTTATCAGCCGTGCTAAAGGTTTGCACTCTGTAGATTGTAATAGCCTGTCCCCACCTGCTGCCGGGCTGAATGTGTGACATTTAAAGGCTTTAACCCTGTCTAACTGAATTCAGGCTGAGGGGGGTATGATGCTGATTGGCTGTAGAGCGATGATGTCATGCTGAGAGGAAGTTGCACCTCCTCCATGCCACGGCCGCTTCTGCGTCACATGCTGTGGACTCCAGCAGAGACAACATACACCGGAGCTGAACCCAGAACAGCTTCTCAGAATGACTCAGATTAGACTGGAGCACAGGGCAGCAGCAGGCCTCAACCTGATCATTAGAGCTGAAGGCTTTGTTTTCTTCAGCTATGGCCTGTTCTTATGCCAAGTGATAGACAGTGGCCCTGTCCAAACCAGCTGTGAACAGCTGGCTTCCAATCAAAGAGAATGTTCTATGAAATCTTACATACACTTTTCAGTAGCAGATTACTAACAGTAAGAGGACTGTATGATGATTTTTGTGACTGTAGTTTGCAGAGCAGTGGCTGGCATTTATACAACAGCTGCAACTTCATTCCCATCATCATTAATTATTATAAGTCTTTAATGAACTATGTTTTATTTAACATTGCAGACATTGTCGGATTATGTTTGGGAATGTTACCATCATTACAAATGTCTAACTACTAAAGAGACATTTATCATTTATTTTGGAGACATCATAAACAGGACCAGTTCATGTGAAAAGACAGACATTTATGCTTTGAACAGTTGAAAGTAATGACGAAGAGGGCAGCCAGCAATGTGGTTGGGTGCAATCAGAGGACTAATGAACAAGCCATTAAAAAGCCTGAAGACCCAAACAGAAGACAGGAAATGCTGGAGAAATTCCATCCATATGGTCACCAGGATTTGATCAACATAATAATAATGTGAATGCTAATGTTAGCTCTTAGCACTACAGTGGTGCTTGAATGTTTGTGACCTCTTTAGAATTTTCTATATTTCTGCATTAATCTATATTTCAGATTAATCGTTAATCTGCATTAACATCATCAGATTTTCACACAAGTCCTAAAAGTATGACACAGAAATGAGACTAAAATATTATACTTGCTCATTTATTTATTGAGGAAAATGATCCAATATGACATATTTGTGAGACAAAAGTATGTGAACATCTGCTTTCAGTATCTGGTTTGACCCCCCCCCCCCAACCATTCTTTGGTAGAACGACTTGTGTGTTTAGGGTTGTTGTCTTGCTGCATGACTCACCTTGTCCTGAGATTCAGTTCATGGACAGATGTCCTGACATTTTCTTTGGAATTCTCTGATATAATTCACAATTCATTGTTCCATCAATGATGGCAAGCCGACCTGGCCCAGATGCAGCAAAACAGGCCCAAACCCTGATACTGCCACCACCATGTTTCAGAGATGGGATAAGGTTCTTATGCTGGAATGCAGTGTTTTCATTTCTCCAAACATAACACAAAAGTTCTAGTTTGGTCTCATCCGTCTATAAAACATTCTTCCAATAGCCTTCTGGCTTCTTTTTGGAGAGCAGTGACTTTCTCCTTACAGCCCTGCCATGCACACCAATGTTGTTCAGTGTTCTCCTGATGGTGGACTCATGAACATTAACATTAGCCAATGTGAGAGAGGCCTTCAGTTGCTTAGAAGTTACCCTGAGGTCCTTTGTGACCTCGCTGACTATTACACGCCTTGCTCTTGGAGTGATCTTTGTTGGTTGACCACTCCTGGGGAGGGTAACAATGGTCTTGAATTTCCTCCATTTGTACACAATCTGTCTGACTGTGGATTGGTGGAATCCAGACTCTTTAGAGATGGTTTTGTAACCTTTTCCAGCCTGATGAGCATCAACAGCTCTTTTTCTGAGCTCCTCAGAAATCTCATTTGTTTGTGCCATGATACACTTCCACAAACATGTGTTGTGAAGAGCAGACTTTGATAGATCCCTGTTCTTTAAATAAAACAGGGTGCCCACTCACACCCGATTGTAATCCCATTGATTGAAAACACCTGACTCTAATTTCACCTTCAGATTAACTGCTAATCCTAGAGGTTCACATACTTTTGCCTCTCACAAAAATTGTCATATTGGATCATTTTCCTCAATAAATAAATGACCAAGTTTAATATTTTTGTCTCATTTGTTTAACTGGGTTCTCTATTGTCTACTTTTAGGACTTGTGTGAAATCTGCTGTTTTAGGTCATATTAGGTACTCAGAGTACTTTTTGAAGAGGCAAGGCTTTTGGAATTCTCCAAGTCAATAGCAGTCGGTACTGACAGCCAATTCCCCAGATTTGATCCACTGTGGGATGTGCTGGAACAAGCCCAGGCTTCACTGGTTCCACCTCACAACTTATCGCACTTACTGCTAATGTCTTAGTGCCAGATCCACTAGATGTCCAAATATTTGTGGACACCCCTTCTAATGAATGCAGAAGTAGTGCAAATAGTATAGAACTCTCTGAAGCAGATCAACATGAACCTATTGGCACCGTGCTGAATGCTTGGTGGGATATAAAGCCCCCCAGCATTGGGCTGTGGAGCAGTGGAACTGTGTTCTGTGGAAAGGTGGTGCTCCATCCAGTACTTTTGGATAATTTGGGGATGAAATATAGTAGAAAGCCTTTTTGGACAGTAGAGATGGTTACTCCAACAAAAGCAGCATAAACTCTTTTAATAGCCATGATTTTATAACCAAGTGTAAATAAGCAGTTGTCTAATACTTTTGTCCATATAGTTCATGCCTTGGTGTGTAAGCTGTTTTGTTGACACACAGAAGACTAACAACATATTAGCCGTGTTAATTAATTGGTTTTAATGTTATGGCTGATTGGTGTACATATTAGTTTAATGTTAAACATTGAATAGTGACTTTGTCTTCTTTTGTTCCCTTACTGTGTATTCTGTGTTCCCTTACACTGCTCTTTATCTCCCCTCTGTGTTCTCATTAGACTCATGCTCTCTCTTCTCACCACTCTTTCTTCTCACTCTCCTTCTGCTCGACTCTCCTTAAGCTGATTGACTGAAATCACGCCTCTCAGCTTGCGTTCTCCAAGTGCACTTGCTGCTTTTGACTGAGAGCTGGTCAAGAGTGCTCTGATGAAACACTGGAGAGGATTAAAAAGGAGCCGTTTACTGCTCTCTCCATTTCTGCTTTTCTTTTTCTTTGTGTTTCCTTCTGGTCTGGCCCTGTCAGCACACATGCATTAAAGAAATGCTTCAAACAAGACCTCTCACTATCGCTACTCTGTCCTTTTCACAAATCCTTGCCATTCTATAAAGGTGTTCTCTACACTATCAGTGTGAATCACATGTTGAGGCATTCAGAGAAACTGCCTGGAGCGACTTTCTTTGATACACAATCCTTTAGTGGTTGTTCTACAAATGCTTACACAGAAAGAACTCCTACATGGGCCTGAATGGATGAAAACTGCTTACAGTGTTTCTATATTTGATGCTAGTCAACAGAAATCCAAACAGAAGATGTTCCAAAAAGTGCATTAAATGATTATTTACCCTGGCGACAACAGATGCATGTCTTGACTGCCTGTTGTATAGTCGTGGCCAACACCTGCTTTATTACCAGTAATTCATACTCTTCTGGTGGTTATGAATCATCCCATTCATTTAAAGTAAGGCTTGGATGAAAAGTCCAATTTACTAATAATTTATCCTAAATGTACTTGATCAGCCAAGACATGTTTATGTGTCCAAAGTTTGCTTTTTTATTTGACATTTTTATTTGAGTTTTTAACTAAGAAACCTACTTTAACTTCAACCTACTTCCACCAATAGTGTTTATTGAGGTTGTTTATAGACTAATTACTTTTATTCTGGTGATTGATGGTCTTTATTGAGACTGTTTACAGACTAATATCTCACAGTGATTAATAATGTATATTAAGTTTGTTTATGGAGTGATATCTCCGATTCTGCTCCTTAGCAGTGTTTGTTAAGGTAGTTTATGGGCTAATATCTCCTATTCTAGTGATTAATAGTGTTTATTGAGGTGGTTTATGGACTAATATCTCCTATTCTAGTGATTAATAGTGTTTATTGAGGTTGTTTATGGACTAATATCTCCTATTCTAGTGATTAAATTTTTTTATTGAAGTTGTTTCTGGACTAATATCTCCTGTTCTAGTGATTAATAATGTATTTTGAGGTTGTTTATGGACTAATATCTCCTATTCTAGTGATTAATAAAGGTTTTTAATGTTGTTTATGGACTAATATCTCATATTCTAGTGATTAATAATGTTTTTTGAGGTTGTTTATGGACTAATATCTCCTATTCTAGTGATTAATAAAGGTTTTTGAGGTTGTTTATGGACTAATATCTCTTATTCTAATGATTAATTGTCTTTATTAAGGTTGTTTATGGACTAATATCTCTTATTCTAATGATTAATTGTCTTTATTAAGGTTGTTTATGGACTAATATCTCCTATTCTAGTGATTAATAGTGTTTATTGAGGTTGTTTATGGACTAATATCTCTTAGTCTAGTGATTAATAGTGTTTATTGAGGTTGTTTATGGACTAATATCTTTTATTCTAGTGCTAAATTTTTTTTATTGATGTTGTTTCTGGACTAATATCTCCTATTCTAGTGATTAATAGTGTTTATTGAGGTTGTTTATAGAGTAATATCTCATATTCTAATGATTAATTGTCTTTATTCAGGTTGTTTATGGACTAATATCTCCTATTCTAGTGATTAATAAAGGTTTTTGAGTTGTTTATGGACTAATATCTCCTAGTGATTAATTGTCTTTATTGAGGTTGTTTATAGACTAAAATCTTCTATTCTAGTGATTAATAGTGTTTATTGAGGTTGTTTATGGAATAATATCTTTTATTCTAGTGCTAAATTTTTTTTATTGATGTTGTTTCTGGACTAATATCTCCTATTCTAGTGATTAATAGTGTTTATTGAGGTTGTTTATAGACTAATATCTCTTATTCTATTGATTAATTGTCTTTATTAAGGTTGTTTATGGACTAATATTTCCTATTCTAGTTATTAATAGTGTTTATTGAGGTTGTTTATGGACTAATATCTCTTATTCTAGTAATTAATAGTGTTTATTGAGGTTGTTTATGGACTAATATCTCTTAGTCTAGTGCTAAATTTTTTTTATTGATGTTGTTTCTGGACTAATATCTCCTATTCTAGTGATTAATAGTGTTTATTGAGGTTGTTTATAGAGTAATATCTCATATTCTAATGATTAATTGTCTTTATTCAGGTTGTTTATGGACTAATATCTCCTATTCTAGTGATTAATAAAGGTTTTTGAGTTGTTTATGGACTAATATCTCCTAGTGATTAATTGTCTTTATTGAGGTTGTTTATAGACTAAAATCTTCTATTCTAGTGATTAATAGTGTTTATTGAGGTTGTTTATGGAATAATATCTTTCATTCTAGTGCTAAATTTTTTTTATTGATGTTGTTTCTGGACTAATATCTCCTATTCTAGTGATTAATAGTGTTTATTGAGGTTGTTTATAGACTAATATCTCTTATTCTATTGATTAATAATGTTTTTTGAGGTTGTTTATGGACTAATATCTCCTATTCTAGTGATTAATAAAGGTTTTTGAGTTGTTTATGGACTAATATCTCCTAGTGATTAATTGTCTTTACTGAGGTTGTTTATAGACTAAAATCTCCTATTCTAGTGATTAATAGTGTTTATGGATGTAGTTTATGGATGTCGCATGTAATAGAGAATGAAGCCTTTGTGAGTATCAGCTTAAGTCTGACATCATCCTCATCCTCACTGAAGGACTCTGAAAGGGGGAAGATTCTAGAAAGGTCACACCACAAATGTATCATGGAGACACCAGGCATTTTGGCTGAAGTGAAAGATTCTTATACTCTTAAGTTACCGCCAAACAATGGCCAGCTACTTGCCAGAGCAGTTGGTGTCCACCACAGGATGTTATTAGCCTTCAGGAGGAAAGTTTATCAGAGGGAGAGAACTCTTCTGTCCTATTGCTCTCCTGGTCTATGTGTTTTCCATGTAGTTAATATCTTAAATCCTAAATGCTCTGGTTGTAGTCTCTACAATGCTTACATATTAACTGCATAGTTCCTATAATAGTTACAGGCTTAGTGACTGTAGATTAATAACTAACTTGTAAGTCTAGGGTTATGAAGACTACTTGAACTAAGTGTTTGGGCATGTGTGTTGTTTAAGATTTTTATGGTCTGAAAGCATATTGCATTCAAACATCAGAATGAAGGTGGTTATCTCACGCCTCGATTACTGCAACGCTGTGCTAACAGGCCTCCCAGCCTGCACTATTAAACCACTACAGATGGTCCAGAATGCAGCAGTACGTCTGGTTTTTAACCATCCAAAACGGGCACATGTCACCCGACTTCTCATTGAGCTACACTGGCTTCCGATTGCTGCCCGGATCAAACACAAAGCCTGCACGATCGCCTATAAAGTGATGACAGAGCAGGCTCCCTCTTATTTGCAGTCGCTCCTAAAAGCTTATGTCCCTGCCCGGTCGCTGCGCTCCTCCACTGAACGTCGCCTTGCTTTGCCTAACATTCACACAAAGCAATCCAGACTGTTCTCCTCAGTAGTTCCCAGATGGTGGAACAAGCTGCCTACCACCACTAGAGCAGAGGTGTCCCTCACTGGGTTCAAGAAACTCCTAAGAACCGAGCTCTTCAAAGAGCACCTGCTCTAGTGATCCCAAATACTCCCCATGAGTACTGATATGCACTCAGCATTCGATATCCAAATGTTAATTCTAGTATACTAGTACTAGTAAATACTAGTACAACTCTAGTATTATTTTTTCGCATCTGTACTTTCCCACTATTGCAAGTTGCTTTGGATAAAAGCGTCCGCTAAATGCAATGTAATGTAATGTAATGTAATGAAGGTATAAACATGAGGTTATATAACAACTTGACATGGCTTGAGGTAAGTGTGTGGTGATTTAGACATGCATTTAGCATGATGTTAAGTGGCTACAGTGGCATCTCTAGAATAGAAATAAGCATGGCCCGCAACTCATTATTGAAACTGTGATGCACATGCACACAGTGTTTTCTGCCGCTCAGTTACTTAAAATGAGCCTGACGGGCCTGCCCCATACACACTAACTAAATGAAGACTGCTGAAAGTACTGACCTTACGCAACACGTACAGGAATATTTTAAATGTATTGGGAACTACTGCCATTGTCATAAGTCAAATACACAACAATGTTAGAAAACAATATTTAAATAAAATAAATGTAAACAAAATTATTGATTATGTCACACACTTCTCCACAGTGACATCTGGTGGTGCCGAGCCCCACCTGCCCCTAATGTAGAGACGTCCCTGAGCGGTTACTTGCTGCTAATGTTAGGAAAATTAGACTTAGGGACTGCAGGATAAAGCTAAACATGCAAACATTACACATCAAGCATGGTTGACTAATAGACAGATTCGTCCTTCTCTTAAGTAATATTGATGTGTATGTGTTTTGTCTCTAGATTAGTAAGATCGAGAACATGACTCACCTGTCAGAACTGCGAGTGCTCAACTTGGCAGGTAACCGCATTTCCAGAGTGGAGAACCTGCAAGGCCTAGACTCACTGACTGAACTCAACCTCAGACGCAACTGTATCTCTACTGTGGTAAGCATGTGCACAATACCATACACCTGCTTTTTTAGTTTAATATTTTAGGGGCGAGCTAGCCCTACACAACACTATTGGCTATCAGTACTTTCTGCTTGTTATGTGGTTCACTTTGTTTTTTATATTGACAGAGGAGTCTGGTTCCTACAAAAGGCTAGGGTAGAATTGTTGAAATCAAAAGTCAAGACATTGGCCTAGCTTGCAGGTGTTATTGTTATTAATTGACCTCAGTTGGATTCTGCGTCCTGTTGACTATATGGATGATGTTTAGACAGAATACCACGTTTTCTGTTTGGTTCTCAGACTTGGCTTATTCACAATTCCCCTGATTGTATCCATCCCTCTTGTTGCTGATCATCCTCTTGCTTCAGCTGATCCAGCATGTTTGTGTTCTCCAATGAAATGTTTCTTCTCATAATGTGTCCAAATTAACTTTGGTTGTCTGAGCTTTGAGTGAGAGATGAGGTTTGATTTAGCCAATTTGAAGATCTTTTCCAGGCCCTTCATCCTTGTATTGCCACATATTCTGTCATATGTCTTGTCCTGCCTTTATTATCTAACAGACTTAATTGAACTGAGTGTCGATTTAGTAGAAACGCTTGGATAAAATTGGCAAAAAACACAGTTTTGAAACACAGAGCAGGTGTAATTGCTCTACCTATACAGAGGAGGGTGTTGTAGCACTGGATTAGTGCAATTTCCCAGCATGCCTACAGCTGGTAAGCCCTGGCTTGAGTTATGTGTAGAGGTGACAGCAGCCCTGCTGTGCATACTTCAGCAGGAGCTCAAAGTGCTTTTATTTAGATCTGGCCAAACCTGTATTTCTCTGACTGAAACTAGCCTACTCACGTTGCTTCTGGGACACATTCATGTATTGCAGTTTGTCCCTCTAATCCTTTCTTCATGTCTTCATGTCATGTATGCAGTATGGCACAAAATATAATGCTACTTGAAGATGTTTACAAAGACCATATTTTGACACAGACCAGCCACTTCATTAAAATCATCTTGAGTCTCTTTGTCCATTTTATCAGATCCACATACCATATAGGTTCACTTTGGAGTCCACCTGTTTCTTTTTTCTTTTTTTGCCAATTTTCTCCCTTTCCCAATGTGGTAGTCGCCGATTAACCCAACCCATTAGTGACTCTCCCCATCACTTTGCACTGTCCCTGACTCTAGGAGGGTGAAGACATGGACACACCTCCTTCGTTGCATGTGATACAGCCACCACCTCTTTTCGAACTACCGCTTGATAGACCGTCCCTGGGGAACCAATGTGCTCGGAAGAAAGTGCAGGGTCTCTAGTTTCGAATGGATCAATCAGTAGACGCCTGAGCCAGCGGACATTGCAATGAGAGTGAGAGCGCCATCTACCCGCCCAGAGAGAGCACTGCCAATGTTGCTCTCTGTGCGCCCCGGCTGTTGATGGCAAACCCACCTGTTTCTTTTTCATCCTGTTCTTCAGTAATCAGCAGTGTTGGGAATGTTACTTTAAAATAGTAATTAGTTATAGTTACTCACTACTTGTTAAAAAAAGTAACTTAGTTAGTAACTGAATTATTCTATAATAAAAGTAACTCGTTACCAGGGAAAGTAACTATTTGCATTACAGTTAAAAAAAGTTATTTGTCAAAGAATAAGGATTTTTCGAAAAAGCAGTTTTCAGTCAGTTGAAATGAGTAGATCAGAAAGGTGTTTGTACATAACTTTTGAAATTTATTGCACATCAACAGACCAGTGCAGGGTAAAATCCTTTAAAATACCAAATCTTTGCTTATGCTTCAAAAAGCAAGCCTTTGCTGCTTGGCAGACTTTGCCCCGAGTCCTTTGCTAGTGGACTGTGGTTGCTAACTTTGTAGCTGTGTGGGTCGCTGTGAGATGCTTTATTAAATTAGAGTTGCTTACAGTGGATGTCGACAAAGTCGTCACCCGAGGACATAATGTACACATTACATGCAGGTTTTTGCCTTTAACCTCAATGAATTTAAAATAATGTTTATATCGCCACCTTGAAAATGCTAACTTTTCTTCGGCTTGCTCCTCTGCCTCTCGGCACACGTGTAAAAACACTGGCTCTGATTGGCTACCATAACGCTGCCTTAGCCAATCGCTTACTGACTTGAGTTAAACAGGTGTTACACAGAGAACTGTGACCTATCAATATATCAATATATAGTAACGCACCGCTTTTAATGACCAATAACGTCAACAGCGTTATAACGACAGGAAAAGTAATTAATTATTTTATCCCGTTACTGACAAAATGACGTCGTTACGTAACGCCGTTATTCCCAACGCCGTTATTCCCAACACTGGTAATCAGGGCCCTATGGGACCACCACAGAACAGGTGCTATTTGAGTCATTCTCCGCACAACAGTGACACTGACGTATTAGTGTGTGTTGTGCTAGTACAAGTGGATGTGACACAGCAGAGCTGCTAGAGAAGCACCCCAGTGTCACTGCTGGACTGAGAATAGGCAGTGTCCATTGACTAACAAAAGACTAGAGTATGACCAACACAAACTCTGCAGCAACAGGTGATCTACCAGGTGGTAGATCTACCTACAATGCAGGTGTGTCAAGGTAGGTGTATCTAATAGAGTGGACTGTGAGCTAGCATAGTGTTTAAAACCTCCAGCAGCTCTTCTGTGTCTGATCCACATGTACCAGCACAGCATGCACTAACACACCACCACCACATCAGTGTCACTGCTGTGCAGAATGTTCTATTTATGGCAATACGAAATTACTGATATATGCAACATATTTATAGATTTTTCACAGCTATATAATAGCAATAACAGATCATATTCTAAGTTATTCTTAAGACACACAAGTCTTTTGAAGTTGTTGTAGAGCACTTTAGGTGATTTCATCTGTGTTGTCTCAATGCAGGATGATTAGGCTTGTTCATAATGCACATGGGTTTGTTGAAATATGTGTGATTCACAAGTGAGAGAGAGAGACAGTAGGAGGAAGAAAGCTAAATAAGGTTGTAATTGAGTTGTTTTTCTCTGCCATCCTGAAGCTATAAAAAGACACGTGTAGCCACACATCCTTAGATGCTCAGACATGCCTTCCATTTACACATCAAGCTCAGAACATGTAGTAAAACCTAGATTGGAATCCCATTGCTGGCCAAATTCCCCCGTGGACTTTTAGAGCCGGAGGGGATTTCCTGTTTTAATAGAGGACTTGAGGTGTTTTATTGGAGAGTAGAAATACTATTTAGATTATGGCTTTAACTTTTTTTGTTTGTTTTTTGCATCAATGCTGGAGAAAAGAAACAGGCCCATCGTTTTATTGTTTTTTTACTGCAATTTTCTCCTCAATGTGTTTGGTAGCCAACTGACCCGCCCATTCGTTGACTCTGTCTATCAGTTGTGATATCCCTGATTCTACGAGGGTGCAGACTATCACAGGCCGATACATCGCCACCAGGCAACCAATGTGCTCAGAGGAAAGCACAGGATCTCCAATTTTGATGGATCAACTGAGCCAGCCAACATTACCTAGTAGTGCTTGGAAGAGAGTTCCACCTTACACACCTAGAGAGAGCGCGGCCAATTTTACTCTCTCGAGACCCGGCTGTAGATGGCAAGTAGCATGATCTGGGATTCAAACTGGCGATCTTTAGATCACAGTGACAGCATCTTAGTCTGCTGAGCCCCTTGGGGCCCAGAGGCCTATCATTTCATATATCCATCCATCCATTATCACACCTGCTTAATCCTTAGCAGGGTTGAGGTTAGTCCCCTACCCCCTGACTGGGCACATGGCAGGGCATTACACTATTCAACTAAGCCCAGGACAGGGCGCCAGTCCTAATTTCATATATTTAAAAAAATCCTCTGGTTGAATCATATTTCAGTTGTTGAAAGATGTTTCATTCATTCTGAGTGGATTCCTGTGAAATGTACATTATAGATAAAATGACCAATTTCTTTACAGTGGTGATGACAGGAACCAGGGGTCACAACATCTACAGTAAATATATTTGTATACTATATAAAATGGCCAGTGAACCCACATGTTTAGGATGTTTCAGATCAGTTTCTGAGTTTCCCGTTTCAGCAGTGTGTTGTAAACTGTATTGCAGTAGCAATATATGTAGCAGTATAATCTAAATATGGTTAAATTAATTTTGTGTAGGCCTAGTTTTGAGTTTTCCCTGCTGCTCCAGGCATCTCCAGGGAGAGGAGCAGAGAGGAAGAATCCTCTCACAGTGTTTAATCACATATTCAGCTCATTATTCAGTTGAAACAGATGTGTCAGAGGAGGGAAAATAGGAAACTGTGAGTTTTGTTTTGAAGATGAAGCATTTTAAGCTGATCTGATTGACAGTTTTATGTATTCAATTCAAAGCCAGGTATACTGTCTCTGTCTGTCTGTCTATCTGGCCCTCACTGATTGGTGGGCTTTTGGCAAGAACCACATCAGCTGAGTGATGACATCACATTCTGTCTGGGACACTGATGCTAAATATAGATGCAGCCATTGAGAGAATTTGAAAGAGAGAGAGAAAGAGGTGGATGAAGGGTGTTTTCTTGCTTTATTCTCTATGTCTGATCCTCCATCATAAGTGTATTCTGTTCTGATGAGAACTCAGTGACCCCCAACATGATACATCTGCTTCTGTTTGTATTTGAGAGACAAAAAGCCTGTGTGACCTTGATGCTAACATTGCCTTCTGCAGGACTGAAGAGCTTAGCAGCAGCATCTGTAAAAGGCTGTTATGCAGTGCACACATAGAGGTCTTTTAGTTAAGCTGTCGAGTCCAATAGAACAGTGACTCATTTCTTCCTCTATACATGTTCTTTACATTATATTTGTTCCTCAGTTTCATTGTTAATGTTATTTTACCCCAGATCACACTTACATTTGTGTGCCAGTAAACTGCTGCACAGTGAAGAGGTGACCATAAATGTGTTGATTGTGTTTGTGATGCTGTATTGACCATGTCCTTCATAAGTTCTGCCATAAATACACAGGAACAGAATGATAATTATATTTTGTTCCACATTAGGATATACGATACAGGGGAATGGAATGATGAATAATAATATACAGATTTATTTATAGGAAGCAATTGAATCCAGGTCCTAGCCCCCCTTGAGCAAGCCTGAGGCAATGGTGGCAAGGAAAAACTCCCTAGATGTAGGTGGAAGAAGCATTGAGTGGAACCAAGGCTCAGTAAGGAGGACCCATCCACCTTTGGCTGACACTGAATTTGAAAGATATTATTAACTGTATTTATGAATTATATTACTAATATAAACCTCAGTACCTTAGAGATTAAATTAAGAGTAACTCTTTTAACTAAGTGTTAGTGTTTGGTGTAGGCCTCGTCTCCAGCCCGGGTCTTGTGTTATTTAGACCATAGCAAACCCTGCCTTTTGGGATGACAGCAGGGGTTGAGCCACCTTCCTGGGCAACAAGACCAGGACCAACCTGGCGGTGGCGGGAAGGAAGGAGAGTGACGTTGATGTATCACCACCTTAAAATCGACAAAGCAGAGACAAGATGCTTCCTTTTAAAGTCAGGTTGTAGCTTGTGATTGTCAGGAGGCCTGATGGCTAAGTGACGTAGTGTTATTAGCTGAGGTAGGAATTGAATGAGTGCTGAAATATTAAGTTTTAATTGCAGAACTTTTGCTAAAACTTCAGTTGAAGGTACCAACACATGATCTAATATTTCCTTTGATTGATTAAGGATAAAAAGGTTCACCAGTTCTAAAAAAAGGAAACATTGCAGTCCTCCAATATTGTTTATTGGGCGGCACGGTGGCTTAGTGGTTAGCATGTTCGCCTCTCAGCGCTGAGGTCTTGGGTTTGAGTCCACATCTGAGCGGAGTTTCCATGTTCTCCCCGTGTCTGCGTGGGTTTCCTCCGGGGACTCCGGTTTCCTCCCACAGTCCAAAAACATGGATATCAGGTGGATTGGATACTCTAAAATTACCCTGGCGTGTGTATGAATGTGTGTATGTATGTACGCCCAGATATGCTTGGCACTCTGTCCTGGGTGACCCCCCTAGTGCTCGATGCAGTCCTCCAGGTGGACGGTCGCTTCCGGTTGAGAGTGCGCGACTGGCTGCCGCTTCTCACCAGAGTGTGTGTATATGGAGTGTGTGTATATGAAGTGTGTCAATTGTAAAGCGTCCTTGGGTGTCTAGAAAGGCGCTATATAAGTGTAATGTGTATGTATGTATTGTGCCAGAAATACTGTGGATTTTTACATGTAAAGTGTAATGACAGACAGTGGTTCATTTTGTGTTGTGTATAAACCTCTGACCATTAGATGTCAGTGTTATAATCTGTCATCTTCCATTAGACTCTTCCACTCAGATGGAAACCAGTAGCATGGCACACCTATAACATACAGTAAGTATGAGCAAATCTGATTTTCTAAAACTAGATTTTAAATCTAGTATAGAATACAGTATAGTACAGTATAGTATTGCAATATATGCTTCATGTTGACATTTTACCACAATTTAAATGTTTTGTTTTTTAAGTCCGTTTAAATCAGGATTTGAATTTACCAAATTATACTTATTAGTTTTTCATGCCAGCAGTAACTAATGTACAGTAATTCTTTTCCTTCCACTCATTTTAAGCCATTTTACATGATATATATAACCTGAGTAGAAAATCACACATTGCCACAATATTACAGACGTAACTTTAACCTATTCAAAAACCCTAACCTGACAATTAACCTCAATAACCTAAATCTAACCCTTAACTAAACCTCAATAACCTAATCATAAACTTGACATTAGTAACCTATTCATAAACTTAACTTTAGTAACCTAAAATTAACCCTAAACTAAACCTCATTAACCTAAACGTAACCCTAACCTTAGTCAAATAATCATAAACCTAACATCAGTAACCTTAACCTTTAATCTACATTAATCTTAACCTCAGTAATCTAAATATAACCATACCGATAACCTCAGTAAACCTAACCAGCAATCTAAATTAAACTTAAACTCAGTAATCTAAACATAACCATAACCTCAGTAATCTAAATTAAACTTAACCTCAATAATCTAAACATAACCATAACCTCAGTAATCTAAATATAACCATACGGATAACCTCAGTAAACCTAACCAGCAATCTATATTAAACTTAACCTCAATAATCTAAACATAACCATAACTTCAGTAATCTTTTTTTAATATATATATATAATTTATTTCTAGGTTTTTGCCAATTTTTATCTCCTTCCCAATGTAGTGGTAGCCAATTAGCCCATCCCCTCCGTTAGGCCTCTCCCCATCACTTTGCAATGTCCCTGACTCTAGGAGGGTGCAGGCAAGCACAAGCCTCCTCCATTGCGTATGATGCAGCCACCGCTTCTTTTTTGAACCACCGCTGATACACCGTCACTGGAGAGCCTAACGCGCTCGGAGGAAGGCACACAGGGTCCCCAGCTCCGATTGGACCAATCAGTAGACACCTGAGCCAGCGGACATTGCAATGTGAAAGTGATAAGGAGAGAGAGAGAGCGCCATCTACCTGCCCAGAGAGAGCACTGCCAATTTTTGCTCTCTTGGGCCCCGGCTGTTGATGGCAAACAGCATGACCGGGATTTGATCCTCGGGTCATAGTGGTAGCGTCTTTGCCCGCTAAGCCACTCGGGGCCCCCTTAACCTCAGTAATCTATACATAACCATAACCTCAGTAATCTAAACATACCCATAACTTCAGTAATCTAAACATACTCATAACTTCAGTAATATAAACATACTCATAACCTCAGTAACCTTAACCAGTAATTGGTAATCTAAATTAAACTTAACCTCAGTAATCTAAACCTAACTGTGACCATAACCTCAGTAACCCTAACCAGTAATCAGTAATCTAAATTAAACCTAACCTCAGTAATCTAATCTAAACATAACCATAACCTCAGTAATCTTTACCAGCAATCTAAATTAAACATAACCTCAATAATCTAGCCCTAATCTTAAACTTAAGCTCAGTAAGGATATATTATTACAGATGTCTATGTTTACTTGGTATGTTTTGGAAGGCATGCTCTGATTGTCTTTATTATATTATTGCAGCATTTAGTTTAATGTTGAACTGCATGCCAGACTCGACAGATTAGATTTATGTAAGAGGCTTGGGAGGTCATCGTGTCCATTACACAATAACAACAACTCTGCTCATGGTCAAATGAGGCACGAATGCAGGGCACAGCTCAGGCTACATGGTTGTCAGTACCCACAGTGCCCTGGTGTTGAAGAGAGAATCTGACAGAGAAGTCACACATTTGCTGTATACTGTATATGTCCTGTATACTGTTTATTACCTGCTGACAATATAGCATTGAACTCCAACATCAACACTTCATTAGGTACACATACCTTGTATCTACACTCATTGTCTATTTTATCAGCTTCACTGAGCATACAGGTGCACTTTATAGTTCTACAATTACAGACTGTAGTCCATCTGACTATCTATGTTCTCTGTATAGTTTCTCTGCCTCCTTTCATCCTCTTCTTCAATAATCGGGACCCCCACAGAGCAGTTATTATTTGGGTGGTGGATTTCTCAGCACTGCAGTTACACTGACATGGTGGTGGTGTGTTAGTGTGTGTCGTGTTGGTATGAGTGGTATCTCAATAATGTTGTGGGACGGGCTTGTTTCTGATGGATGTCTTGTCTTTGGCCATTGGATGTATCTAGAGTTTGTTTACGTTCTAATCAGATACCGTATGTGTAATGGCCATCACCAGTGCAGACGGCATACATGCACAAGTGGGTGAAATGAGGTCACAGATATGAGGTATGTATTTCAATAGTTATAGCTTTGATTTGGTTCTGTCTGTCTATGCTTCTGGTGTTGTTCTTGTTAGCCTACAAGCATCACATTAGGAAGTGAAAACTGCAGTGTGTGTGTGTGTGTGTGTGTGTGTGTGTGCTGAATGTTGGCAGTGTGAGAGGTGTTAAGGGCAGTAAGCCATACTCTGCAGTAAATGCTGACTCAAGACTTTCAGCATCTAACACAGAGATACTGTGTGAGTGGGTGTGGATGTGTAACTGTTTTTGATCACAGCACTGATCCCTGTGTACACACACGTGTTTTACTCTGTTGTTAGGACAATCATTGATTTGATTTTGTGTTACTGTAACCAAGTAACCTAACCTAAACAGTTAGTAACCTAAACCCAACCCTAACCTTAACACTAATCTCAGTAACCTAAGCTTAACCCTACCCTTAATCTCAGTAACCTAAGCTTAACCCTAACCTCTGTAGCCTAGACATAACCCTGCCCTCAGTGAAATAAACATAACCTTAAACTTAGTACCCTAACTTAACCCTACCCTCAGTACCCTAAACCCCACCCTAACCTGTACCTCAGTACCCTAAACTTAACCATAACCTTAATAATCTAAACCCAACCCTACCATTAACCTCAGTACCCTAAAATTAACCCTACCCTCAGTAACCTAAACCCAACCTTAATCTCATTATTCTAAACTTAACCCTACCATCAGTACCCTAAACCCGATCCTAACCTTTACCTCAGTACCCTAAACTTAACCCTTCCCTCAGTAAGCTAAACCCAACCTTATCTTTAACCTCAGTACCCTAAACTTAACCCTTCCCTCTGTAAGCTAAACCCAACTGTATCCTTAACCCTACTGTCAGTACCCTAAACTCAACCCTAATCTTAACCTTAATACCCTAGACTTAACCCTACCCTCAGTAAGCTAAACCCAACCTTATCCTTAACCTCAGCACCTTAAACTTAACCCTACCACATTAACCTAAACCCAACCCTAACCTCTGTCACATAAACATGACTATAACCTCAGTAACCTAAACGTAACCCTAACCTGAACTCCAGTGATCTAAATTTAACCCTAAACTAAATGTCATTAATCTAAACCTATCCTTAAGCACAGTAAGCTAAACCTAACCTTAGCTCCATAAACTTAAACCACAAACAAAATCTCAGGTAAATATTTTGTGAAAAACTGTTGTGTTTGTGGTGAAAGCAGTATGTTTTTTGTGAAAACTCCCTGTCCTCACTGATGTTTTGGGGTTCTCTGGTCCTCACAAAGATATAAGTACAAGAACAGACACACACAGTGGTGGCTGGAACAGGCTCTTTGCTGCAGAGAACTCTCCTCCCCTGTGACTTTACTGCCTGGCTATGTCCTCATCTGCCAGACACACAGCATTATCCTCTCATCCTCTCTCTGTCTCTCTCTTCCTTTCTGTCTTATCTTTCCTTCTCATTCTTTCTCTCTCTCCTCCTCTCTCTGACCCTCCTCTATGGCTATTACCCCCATTGTCTCTCACATTCATATTGACAGTCACTTGGCTTTACTGACATGAATTAATGATAGGGAGTTATTGGCACATAGTTGTATTACATTATCCTCCATACTACATTAATAACATAATAATAATAATAATAATAATAATAATAATAATAATAATAATAATAATAATAAAGATACAGATATATGTAATATGTATATACATAGAGCTGTCTCTTATAGTTTCTCTCTGTCTGCCCCACTATTCTTTTCGCACATTTTCTGAAACACTCATACACACCCCACCCACCCACCCCTAACACACACGCACACACAGTCGTTAAACAGATCCCCCTCATTAGCACTTCCAATCTCTTTCGCTGCAAACGTCATCTGCCGGAACATCTCTGCCATGCACCACCTCTCACTAACTGTGTGTGTGTGTGTGTGTGTGTGCATGCGCGGTGTGAGCATCTCCCTGCAGTAGTTGTCTCTGCATTAGCCCCCTCGCTCTCTCTCCTCCTCCCCCTCACCTCCTGCGCTCTGTTACTGCCCCTCCCTGAGCAGCCGCAGCAGCCGGTGTGTGTGTGTGTGTGTGTGTGTGTGTGTGTGTCCGCGTGTTGGCCGGATGGAGCAGTGTGCCGGCACTGCAAGGTGACTGAGCTGAATGGTAAGAGCATTCAGCTGCACAAGGAGACTGCTGCAGCATCTTTTTTTCACTATTTTATCCCTCTCTCTGTCTCTCTCTCTGTCTCACACTGCAGACGGAGGTGGACCGGCTGCCCTGTCTCCAGCGTCTCTTCCTCGGCTCCAACAGCATCAGCAGGTAATAAAAGAAAAGTGCTGCTATTTTAACTCCCTCCTGTCTGAGACCACGGCTTGGGCACCTGCTGTTGCCGCAGGAATAAAGTGCTGAGGTAGGCAGCTTGTATTTTCTGCCCACGTGTAAGGGACTGCACTACTCTTAGATGCACTTTCGGTAACCATGGTAAAGTGAAGCAGGGTGTTCGGTTTCGCTGTGGTGTCACCATTAGGATGGATGGTGTGGTTGCTAAGGAAGTTAGCAAAGCTGAATGTGTGTGTATATGTTTATATATCAGCAAATCTCAGCTGGGTTTGTCTGTGTTTACACTGGGTATGGGTTTTGATACAGATGAAATCCTTTGTCCTGGATTTTGCCATGTCATGCTGCCACCATCCACAGTTCTGGATCTACGTCATATATGAAATGAGGCTGAGAGAGAGAAAGGGTGACTCTGCAGTTTTAACAGTAGAGGATGCACCAGGGCAGGTGGGTGGGGTGAGCCGCGGGGCAGCTGGGGGAGGGTAAGGGTTAGTGAGCCTTGACAGGCTTGCTTTAACCACTGTTTTTGAAGGGTCAGGACTGTGATTTAGGACCATTAGTGCTGGAAAGGCCTGGACGAGAGCTCTCACAATGAATCAGCAGACAAGATAGGGAAGACTGTTAGTTCAGTTTCTAGAACCTTTATCAGCTAGCCAATAAGATGCTGACTTTTAAACAGCTTGGAACCATGAGTGGGTCCTGCCTATATTACCTTACATTCAAAGATTTCTTACTGTTTCTAAACTACATACAAAGGGAGTCATATAAAAGCTGAAACCATCATCTTTTTTGCATACTTACCTGGCAGGGTGATACCTTGAACAACAAGGTGGTTCACCCAAAGTGCGACTCAGGCATTACACTTTGGCTGTGTTGATTCTTGACTGAATAACTGACTATTAGTTGGGACTGTGTTCACTTGGGGGCAACTGTGGGTTTAAGCAACTACTGTTGTGACTGGAAGGTTGCCAGTTTAATCCCATGAACCAACAGGAGCCAATTGAAGTGCCGCTGAGCAAGGCACCTAACCCCCAACTGTTTGTCTGTGTCATTAGAGGAGCTTGGGCAGTGTCCCAAAGTAACGGCATACTCCCTACATAGTGCACATCACATATAATAAAACTAATAACACAAACAGTAATTAGATGCTCATCCTGAAATTTATAGCTCACCAAAAATTAAATTAATCTAAAAAATGTGAGTGCAATTACTTTTTTTTTTTTTTTGTGACCGACTGTGCCCTATGTAGGGTGTAGGGAGACATTTGGGATTTGGCCTCTCGCTGTGTTTCACTGTGGCATGGAATCATCTCTCACTGTTCATGCACACTTTCAGATGAGGATAAATGTTTTGTTAAACCAAAGGAATAATTTAGGCAGAAAGTTGTGATAAAACATTCATATTTACAGGGGAAAGACTGAGACAAAGGAATATGTGGCTTGTGTCTGTAGTCTCTTGCACTAAAATAAACAGGAGTGAAAAAAGATGATTACTGAAGCTTGCAAATTATCTATGTATGAAAACTCACTCAGATTCAGTAGAGCAGAGAAGCACATTAGAGAGAAACAGTTTGTGGCTAACTTATTTGAACTGTCTTTTTCTCCTCATTATATTGCACAGTGTGATCCTTTAACCTCATGATATAGCGAGGAGGTGGGTTTCTGTGCTCCTTGTTGTTGTAAACTTCCTCCAGTGCAGCAAGAGGAGCTGTGCAAGAGAGAAATTTATGCATCTTTCCCGTTATTTTACAGTTCTGTGCTCTAAAATCAAACAGTTGGTCCCCAATATGGCGTTCACGCCAAAAACATTGTCACTGCAACCCATGAATGTGTGTTTCTCTTCAGGGATAAGTTAAATACAGAGGTCAAGTTCCTCTGTGAGCAAGAAAACTGGTAATGTGACACTTTCACATTCACTTTCTTGTCAAGTTGCCCATTTTAATAGATTAATTAGATTCTGTTGATGTTTTGATATTTGGTTTCAAAAAGTGCCAAATAGAACTGAGCGCTCAGCGTCTGCCCCGCTCAAGGGCGACCTACATAAAGTCCCTTCAGTACTGTGCAGAATGAAAAAGTCCTAAAAATACTAAGTGCCTGCAAACCATAAAATACAGTTTCTACTTATTTGAAAAGTTATTTTACAAAAAACATCAACATTTTGCATTTCAGCCTTCTTAACACTTTAGATATATATTTCTGCTTTTTGAAATATTGTGTGTGTGTGTGTGTGTGTGTGTGTGTGTCTGTGTAGTTTTGATGAGCTGGCCTGCCTGGGACTCTCCTGCTCTCTGTCTGAGCTCACCCTGGATGGGAACCCTGTAGCTCAGGAGTCATGCTACAAACAGGCCACACTTCGTTGTGTGCTTCCACTCCGGCTGCTGGACATGAAGCGCATCACAGTAAGTGTCTGGGTTTTACTGTTTGTGATGCCAAAATGTAACACCATCCATTTCCTTTACATTTAATAAATAATAGCAGTTTAGAGTTTCACTGTCTCCTGGTGTTACTATAAAAAGTCAAAAACAAACCATAAAACTATGCATAATAGGTCACAGGTCAAACTGTGTCTGTCCATATCTGAACATGATTTTAAAGAATAACATACACAAAACACATAGGATGCTCTTCTTCATACAAGTGCTGCAGCTGAAGATTATGACTGTATTATGTATTATGATTATGAATCTCTTGACTTTTGATTAAATTTTCATTCATATTTAATCATAGTTGTTGACCAATGGTTGCAGTCTACTGCGATTTCTCCTAAATATGTCCAGCATGGTCAAAAACCTTCCATTATACTCCTCAAACTCATCCATCCAAAAGTTCATGTACTAGTTTACGCTGAGCAAGCAACTAATATTGTTTTAAAGAGACTTCAGCAGTTCTCAGTGTTTCTACTCTCTGTCTGTACTGACATGTAGAGACTGATTAATGTCTGTTTGAAATCATTATCATTACTGGAGCAGAACCAATTTCAGAACAGTGATTAAAGTCTTTATAAAAATCCCTCTATGAGATGAGGCTTAAGTTTGCATTAAAGTGGAATTACATTCAGATACAGGTTTAATTACATTTGCCTCTAGTGTATGTCAATGATATGCTGACCAGAGATATTTGAGCAAAATATGAACAATCTGATATTTTGGTGGAATACCCTTTAAAGGGGCCATATCACAAAAAACCCAGTTTTCCCAGATTTTCTTAAATGAGCCCTGTTTACATTTTTACATTTTACATATTTCCTCAGTGTTGACACTTCTACATCCAGACACAGACAGCATTAAAATAACTACAGGAGTGTCTGGGGGATTGTGTGGATTTAGGAACAGGAATGTCTGTATCACATGATAATATGATTACAGTTCATTTGTACCTGTCAATGTGATTATAATCACTCTAAATAAGTATCTATTATCCTTTAATAATCACTTGTAATAAGCAAGTATCTTGTTTTAAAGGATTTTAATCAAACCTGTATAGTGCTTTGGATGTGCCTAGGAGATACAATCACTTGTCTGTACTGTACTTTTGAAATTTTCTGACATATTTTATATTCATTACACATAAAGTAACATCATTTAAAGTCTTTTGGTTTCATTGCAGGTCAGTTTGGCTTTGCTCATGACAGTCAGAAAGTACTATTCAAACAGTATTAACATTTAAACGAAAAAAAAGCTTGAAATGTGTCATTTATGTGTTCTATATATGTATTGTTATACAATATGACAGTTTAGAAGGTGCTGCAATTATGATCCGAGGATTGTGAGTTTGAATCCTTATCATGCTGTTTTTAGAGTGCCATCAATAGCCAGGGCCTTGAGAGAGCAGAATTGGCTGTGTTTTCTCTTCGAGTGGTGCACTTTCCCTAGCACTACATACAGTATTGACTGACTCAGGCATCTGCCAGGCGATCCCTCAGAACTGGGGAACTTTCCTCCGAGCGCACTAACTGCCCCGAGGCGATGTATCACTAGCAGTTCAGAAAAAAAGGGGCTTGACGTCACTGGTTTCGAAGAGGCCTGTGCTCATCTGCCCCCTTCCAAGAGAGTCAGGGACATTGCTAGTGATGGTGATAGAGAGAGTTGATAAATATTAAAGGAAATTTTAACAATAGGAGGAGGGGGGCCTGGGCACTGCTTGTGCATAGGGCCCAGAATTTGGTGCCACGCCCCTGGATGCACTACTCTGGTCCACACTGTATTTTCAAAATATGAAAAAGCCCAGGGTGACACAGTGACTTAGTGGCCTCTGCACTGAGGTCATGGGTTCAAGTCCCCATCTGTGTGGAGTTTGAATGCTGTCTCCATGCATGGGTTTTCTCTGGGGTCTTTGGTTTCCTCCCACAGTCCAAAAACAGTGACATCAGGTGAATTGCATACTCTAAATTGTCATGGTGTGTGGGCAGTAATGGATTGATCCCCTGTCATGGGTGTAGCTAAGCGTAATGCCCTGCCCTGTGCCCAGTGAAGAGGTATGGCAGGGCAGCTGTGGACTGGTGGTTAGGGATGTAGTCTTGTGACCAGAAGTTTGATCCCCAGCCAGGTCATGACTGAAGTGCCCTTGAGCAAGGCACCTAACCCCCAACTGTAAGTCACTCTGGATAAGAGTGTCTGCTAAATGCCTCAAATGTAATGTAAATGAAAATGTAGGGACTCGCTGCAACTCTAATTAGGATTAAGTGGATGGATGGATGGAAAAAAAACTACAAAAATGGAGACATAAATTTAGTTCACATGACTATTTCCACTTAATTGCACTGAAATGATAAGCATGATAGCAAGATGGATATAGAAGATATCTTGTTACAGCAAGATGGATATAGAATATGGCTCCTTTAAGCAGGCATGACTGCTGTGTGTGCTGTAGAGGATGCTGAGCAGAGCCTAAACGGGAAACTAGGGCAGGCTGGCGAGATGCTTGTAGCTCCTGGCCTGCTATGTAAATAAGAGAGTGGCCCACCCACACTTATCTGTGTCAACATGGTTCAGGGCAAGTTACAGGCTGTTCTACAGGGAGAGCAGTTTTTCTGTTTTCATTATACCTGATATCCAGCATCTCATTGCCTCCAGGTCTAGCTTTTTTCCCCAATTACTCGAGACCTGCTCTAATTTCGGTAACACATTTAATACATTTGACACGCTCACCGTTTGGGCTGGTCATAATATTTGGAATGTTTTTGTAGCTATGGCCTAAGGCTGTCCACTTTGCACTCTGATTGTAGTATCAGGCTCATTGCACAACTCACCCTTATTAAAGTAGTCAATCAAATATTCATTTTGTCTAAAAAAGTGTTTTGATTTTATTAGAAATATTGTTTTCATTTTTTATATCAGGAGTCATCTAATATCAACAGTCATGACAGGATGAATGAAGATGAGATGTGATTTTGATGAGTAATGATGAGTAAGTTTGGTTTAAGGCCAGGCGATATACAGTAATAAATATAATATTACGATACGTAAGCAATGCATATCACAATTCTTCCAGCAAAATAACAATGTTACTGTCAGGATCACAAGGAGAGTACGCAGCGGGATTCAGAGTGGGCCCCTTTTTCAGCCTGGGAGTTTCATGCCCAAACCCGGCCCACTTTTTCAATGAAGGAGGAATTTGAATAAATGAAACTGTAGCCAGATCTTACAATACCTTTTTATTGTGTAAAAGTTGTTTATACATTTATTCTATGCTCAACTTGTTACATAAAATATTTTTTTAAATTAATTTTTATCTTCTCTACCTGTCGCCATTGTGGTCCTAGTCTCTCCATGCCAACTTAGTTCACCAGCAGGATCAGACTGGCTTATCTGAAGCTCTGAGGCTAAAATATATATTTCATTAAGGGTTAGCATACTTTTGCTGAATAACAACATGCTTGAAGGTTTTTTTTTTTTTTTTTTTTTTTTTACAATTTAGCGTAAATTGTGATTATGTAAAATAGTGATATAGGCTATTTGTCTCCATTTATTAAAATAAATTATTCTGTCATTCTGACATCTTTCTGAATGTCTGAACGATTTAAAATATATCACGGCTATTATCAATGTTATATATATATTATTTTAAATAAATAACCCTGTTAGAATACCTGTCCCTTCAGTAGTCATAGCCTCCTTGGAAGGGGTTTGCTGCTCAGATGCTACAAAAACATTCCATTAAGGAGTTAGGCTATTTAATAGATTACATTTCTAAATTCAGTTTATTATTTTCAGCTTGAAACCGGATATTTGTGATTAATGGTGTGTATTGGGTTCTACAAAATAAACTAGCTAAATTGACATTGCAAATGTTATGCAATAGCCTTACTGACAATACAAAATTATTTAAATATCTCTTTTTACCAGCTGCAGCTGTGGTCTCTCCTCTGCAAAACAGCTGTTAATTTCACACATTTGGCAGCATCTTCTTCTAACGACTTTCTTTTTTTAATCCTGGCCTTTTTGTCTCCACCTGGCCTCTTCTTGCCCTCCATCACTACAGACTGTCACTTTGTGCTGTTCTGTTGCTATATTTAATTTCAATGTTACAAAAAAGGAGCAGGAGCTGGTCTTTTTATGATCCATTCAGTTATTCGGTAGTCAGCGATTTTTCAGTATTATTATACACAAACAAAATAGTATAACCCCAAGTGATGAAATTAATGTATTCTACATTGTTCCAATTTCACACAGGACATAACTCCTACACTACATTTAGCTTAAATCCCAAATACCTACCTAATGAACAAATATCACATTCACACCTTTACGCTAAATTTGCATTGTGATAACAGCATACAAACTGTTAGTAAGAACCTATTCTTTGCAAAGAACAGTTGTGGGACAGTTAAACAATGTAAAAACAAGGCTTCTAATGTAACATAGCCTATAACATAGCCTCTAATTCACTTATAGGACACCATAGCATCTAGAACAATGTGCAATACTGCTGCAACATGAGCAATATTTATTTTTTATTGTTTTTGGGCTAGTAATATGTAAATAAGTACTCTATGTATATTCACTGCTCTTTGTAAATTTAAGTTTTTATTTTGTATCATTATCATAATTTCTTCTAAAAGCTTTTGTTGTTTAGTACTGCAGGGACTATATACTCAATTTTTTCACTCAACTTCACATCAGTGAAAGGTGATATGACAAAGTTGATTTGATTTGATTTGAAGGGTAAATAGTAACAATACGGATGCATACAATAAGAGGAATCATGAACAAGTCATTAAGAAGTCTGAAGACTCAACCAAAAGACAGAATATTCTGGAGAAGCACAATAATATAGACACCAGGACGTAACCTGACAGTATATAATATGCTGTGAAATAACACTATTTTTATTATACTAATTGCAACATTAGGCCCATAGCCCCAGTGCAAACCTAACAAAAACAAACCTCAGATGCAGAACATGTTTTGGCTGAATTTGGGGTAGTCAGGGACCCCGGGGTCAGAAATGGGCAGAGAAGGACCTGTGTTGTATTTATTTGTATTATGATTATGTCATGCAGGAGGAGGAGAGACGTGCAGCGAGTCTTTTGGCACGAAAGGAGGATGAAAAGAAGCGAGAGAGCCACAAACAGGCTGCTCATAAGGTACACACTGCTATCTCCTCCTCTTATATTCCTCTCCAGGTTTTTTCTTTTTGGTGAGGAATACTTTTGTTTAGTGTTTCAAAGTGTGCCAAAGTCCTGCGGCATGTTTATTCTCTAATGTTTTCAGCCTTGGCCTGAGTACGCACTGTGTCTATTACTCTACCCAATCTGCTTTACTCAGCCTACACTGCAGCAGAAAATCTGCCAGCATTGCTTTTGCTCTTTAGAGAGTTTTTTAGGACTTGTATTGAGCTACAGTCTGACCTCATGCAGAAAGAAGAATAAGAGTTCCTTTCTTTGTTGTTATTTTAATTGTAAAAATAGCCAGTTTTATGTTTGTATATTTTTTGATGTGTTACAGTGCAGTTTGCACTAAAATAGTGAACAACATGGTGCAACTACTCACTATCTATCAATAAAGTTCACTATCTAACTAATATACTGTCATCATATGTAACCACACAGTAAATCTGCCAGTGTTAAATCAACACTGTTAGAGTTAAATTAACACTGAGGGTGTCAAAATGTAACACTCTCAGTGTTAATTTAACTCTAATAGTGTTGATTTAACACTGGCAGATTTACTGTGCAAGGTCTCTTTTAATGTCTTCTGTATACCTTCTTTTTGTTTGTTTAGGCTATATAACTATACGCTCTTCAAAACGATGGTTCTTTGAGGGTACTTTAGTAAAGAAAATGGTTCTATATTGAACTATGAACACTCAAATGACCCAAAGGGTTCTTTCTATGGTGAAAGGGTTTTTCAGATTGATGAGAAAAGTGTTGTACATGGTTCTATACCTCTTTGAAAATGGTTCTACATAGCCTCCAAAAGGTTTCTGTTGTAGTTATGATGTCAAGCCTTAATAATAGAGGAACACATTTTAGTGCTATATAGTAGAGGTCTGCACGGGACTGATTTTTTAAAACCCACTCCCGTTTGTTTCCGTCTCGCTCTTGCCAAAAATTCAGCAGTGTTGGTCCCGCTCCTGCCTGCTACATACACATGTCCGCCTGCTCCCGGCCGCAGTCCTAACATGAATCTTAACTATATAGAGTGCTTGAAATTAACTTACATATTTATTAAAACAGTAAAATATTATTTAGGTTATAATGAATCATTTTTAGGGCAGCACAGGGGGGCAGTGGACAGCTCCGCTTTCACATGCAGTCAGGTGAATTGCAGATGCTGAAATTGCCCCTGTGTGTGTGTGTGTGTGTGTGTGTGTGAGAGAGAGAGAGAGAGAGAGAGAGAGAGAGAGAGAGAGGGAGAGAGAGAGAGAGAGGGCGAGGGGGAGAGTCACAAAATATTGTGATTTGTCCCATGGGAATGCAGTCCTGTACTATATAGAACCATTTTGAAAAGGTTTCTATTTAGAACCATCTAGAGCACATTCCTCCTCAACCTGAAACTCACTGTAGCCACTTCATTGTGTACTCTTAGTGGGAAAATCATCCACGGGCTGGGTTGTTAAAACTACCTCAAACTATTGGAACTATCTCAAGAAAATGAACAAACAAGCTCAATTCAGTATTTTTGGAAAACATTAGTTCTTTTTTTTGTATGTGAAAGTTCATTGAAATCATCTTCAGACCACAAACCAGAGAATGTAGAGTGAGTCTAAAGTTGTAGCTAAAAATAGAAAGAGATGGGAGCCCTTGTAGATGATGGAGTGGAAAGGCCTTGTTAGAAGAAGAATGATATATAAATCAGAAGACGCATGAAAGTTAGTTTTTTCAGTTTTAGTTCTTTCTGCTACTTCATGTTGCTTTAACAGAGTAATCTTCTTGCCAAGTCCTGCATTTGTGAAACATGTTTGAGCTGTGTTCCAATTTCTTGATTTATTTGTTTTGATCCACGACTGCACCCATGGGGGCATTGTGAGAGAAACAGAGAGTGGAAGTTGGCAAGAAATAGAAATTGGTAGTCAATGGTTCCTGTGTAATCTAAACCAGCTAATCCCTTCTGAGATGATGATAAAATGTCAACTCCCATGTGCCCTGTTGCATACACACATACACACAGAGAGGGAGTGGCACATTCCATACCTGAGCTAGTGGAAACTTAATAAGGGGTGAAAAGAAGCTACATTCCTCTTTGGGTTTCTAGGCGGGTCTGCTGCTGGAGATACAGTATAGTTACACAGCTTGTTGGGAAAAACATCCTGGATGAAAAAAACAATATTATTGCCACCTCTGGTTTGGAATGAACTTGGTCCGGAAAAGGAAT
>BRDA01013072.1:50767-64511 GCA_036984385.1 Crenuchus spilurus | reverse complement strand
CTCCACATCATTGCATTCAGTTTTTATTCACAATTTGTTTAGTGTCCCAACTTTTTTGGAATCCGGTTTGTGTATATATATATATATATATATATTCACTTTAAAGCTGCTAAAGGTGATAACTAAAGACATGGATCAGCTAAAAATCACATTTATACAGTTTTCCATCTAGTCCAGGTGCAGCTGATCAGCCAATATTCAATATTTATGATGGTCTTTGTCAGTAAAACTGATCTGAGATTAGCACTTCCTGTTGAGATGTACTTATCTACAATGGCAGATTGTTCATTTACACATGTTTATAGTTAAGTGGTACTGTGACCTAAATGACATTTGAGAAGTTTTTTAATTGACTGTTGAGGTCTAGTGTCTGTTAGTCAACTTATAACTTATAAATGTCATGAGCTTATGTGGGATACAATATAGCCTTGTGAAATGTACCTCATAGTAAAGTACTACTGTTTGTTGTTATCAGTGGCGGTTTCCACGGCATGTCATCAGGAGTGGCTGTTGTGGAGCGAGGTCGTGCACCGCTCGATTTTTGTAACTGTGCACGTGTTGCGCTTCAGCAGAATGGACAAATTTGAAAGAACTCTTGAAGGATACTCTTGTCATACCACTGTGAGAGATCATAAAGATACTTAATGCTTCAAAATTATTGGAAGGAGATGCTACTTTCATGGGGAAAGATGCCCAGGGCACCAAACAGGCTAGGACCACCCCTGGTTGTTATGCTTACTTTATCTCCAGTGCATCTATTTTGAATCCCATCATTAACATCTGGACAAGCTGTGATTGAGACTTGAGTAAAATGTACAGTAAATGATGGTTGACGTCTCTTTTGGGAAAAAAATGATGTTTGAAAGCTTCAACACCTCACGCTGCCTCAGCAGAGCAAAAAACATTGTGGACAGCTCGCACACTGGTTTTGAACTGTTTGACTTGTTGCCCTCAGGGAAGCACTACAGGTGCATTAGAGCAAGGACAAACAGATTCTAGAACAGTTTTTTTTCCCAAAAGCCATAACACCTCTGAACTCAGACATGCACTGAATTTTACAGTCTGAACACCCCAACTCCCTGGACTTCTACTGCCTAGTGTGCAATATTTCATATTTATTATTTCAAACACTGACAAAGCTGTTTAATTCCATTACTGTGCAATATCTATATCTGTATACTGTGAAATGCCATTTTTACTCTCACTGTGCACTATTTAACAATGTGCAGTAACAACTGTAAATTGTATATTACACTATACATATATCTTATTTTCAAATTGTATATAGAGCCTCAATTCATGCACCTTTTGCCGCCATGTATTTACTTATATTGTATATTGTATATATTACATACTGTACATGCACTGTAAAAGAGTGGCTTTCAGTCTCATTGTACATGTGTACTATGTGTGTAGTGACAAAGGCATTCTACTCTATTCTGTCTATTCTATTCAGAAAAGCTATTCTTACACTTCAGTTCTTTTTGAGCTGGATTTGTTCAACCTGGGTCATTAATGTAATTGAAGTAATTACTGATGAGACTAATGGGAAATTACAATTACCAGTCCTATCTGGTCTAATCTCTCAATCATTACCATCACAGAAGCACCTGTTTAAAACAAAACTGGCTCTTGTTGAACTTTAGATGTCCTGGTCTTCTGTCTGTCCGCATTTGTTTATGCAGGAGAAGCGTCGTCTGGCCATCCGTAATGCTGCACAGCAGTGGGAGGGAGCCAAGACCTGCCTGGAACTGCCAGCCCAGAATGGAGCCAAGGAAGAACTCAGTCCTGACAACAGCCCTGCCCACAGCCCCGCCCAGACCAATGGGCTTGCTCAGGAGCCTTCACCTGATGAACCGAGGTATGCATCAAAGGTTAGAGATCTTGGAGATTAGATAAATGTGAAAATTAAATTATATTGTTATATGATATTAAATTATTACATTAGTTATGTCATGATTTTCAATATCAACTGCTGAACAATAAGATTTTTCTCACTTTGTCAGTGTAATGTCATTGAGACTTTCTACATTGCCGTCTACCACTCTCTCTGTCTCATTTGGTCTGTTTCAGACGAGATAAAGGGAGTCCATTTACTGTTCCTGAGCGTCCAGCAGGGGGCACTGAGAGTAGGTTGCGTTCAACCAGCCGCCCCAACAGCCCACGAGACCCCAGGTACACACACAAATACATAAACAGACATCCTGTCTTGGTGTTGTTTACAACAGATCTGCTTTGGAGTACATCTGTAAAGTCTTTACATTTAGTATGAGTCTATTATCTGTTAAGTATATCAGCTTAGGACGTACTACACTAGCAATCCCATAACTGAGTAGTTCTTTTTGATCTGCTTTCAGTCTGTTTCCCACACACATGCATGCGTGCATACACACATGTTGTTTTGCAGACTGCTGGTTCTTGCTTCAAACACAAAGTTTTGATTATTTATAGAGCATCTATGTGCATGTGTAATATGTTTGTGTCATTACTTGGCTAACATGATGTGTGGCCTATATTCCCAGGGTATTACATGCACACACACACACGCATACACTTTAAAACACCACAGCTTAGAATGCTGTGAAAATCTGCCATGCAAATAATTAACTAATGTAAGTCAAGCTGCAAAACAGCCTATTTAGAATCCACCATTTTTATATGATGGAAGCTAACACACCAGGAGTGTTGGTAGGTGTGCTTTTCAGCTTCACTGGCATTAAGCCATGCCCATTCATGCTGAAGTTATAAGGAGTGTTTCAGGGTGGACTGCTTTTTGAATGAGACAGAATACATGGCAGACAAACAGCGTAGATATTTACTTTACCTCTGGAGTCTGAGGGTATTTCAGACACTCTGATGTAGTCTGACAAGCCTTGACTTTTTTACAAATTACACCCATCTAAAATTATTTTTCCCAAAGTGTTGCACAATCTTTTGTTCAGCACAAACTCAGCAACAACAGTGTCAAAACAGTAAGAGTGTCATAAATCTATATTTTTATTAAATCTGCTCTAAACTTAGACTTTCCAAAAACCTATTTTCAAATGTGCTGATATATTGTAACACACACTAAACATTTCTAGCCAAGACTTTTGAGTTCAGAACTGAATAAACAAAAGTTGTTGGCTACACACTGCTCATTACAGTTTTTAGAAATTGTATGTGGTTTTATTTCTAAAGCTTAACAAATGTGAGGTGACACTCTGTTTCACTTATTCAGTGGTTCCTAGATTTAATATTTATGAGATTTGGTGGGAAAATATGTGCAGCTGTCTGACTCCCTGTGAAAAACATGTCTCTGCTTATTTAAGCTCCTCTCACAAATATCTAAAAAATATATTTTGATTCAAGTTATATATTTGAAAAGTTGGCCCTTTAAGGTTTCTATGTTATGTTTTGTTTTATTTCTAGGAAAAAATGTCACTGAGTTATATAAGTGTTTTTGCAGAATTTTGGTTTTGTCCCCGTCGATGGGAATGTCGACTCCAGAGAGTTTAGAGATGTATCAGTCTTAAAGGAGCAGTAAGAAATACAGTCTGATTGAGAGGTTCAAAAATGGTCATATAATCATTATGTCAAATAGACTCCATTTAAGATCATCAGCCAGCATTTCAATTATTGAAATCATGTAGTTCATTAGAAGAAGTTTGAAAAAGGCATTTCATGCTTAACTGTCTGTCCATATGATTTACATTTTTGAGCTTAAACACTGATATAAGAGTGAACGATGGATAAACTAGTCTAATAGAGATCTCCTCATACACTTTGGCTACTGAACAGAATTTGATCATATTTGGATTTGTTTCTGCTTTATGTTTTGTTAGATTACTAGCCTAAAAATGTTCAGGGAGTGAGAGAGGAGAGGAACTGAAATACAGTTTTACAAAATGTTTATCACATGAGAAACAGGCCATTAGAGCATTATACTCAGTATATACCCCCCTCAAAGAAACCACAGGAACGCTACATGCTCCTCCCTCTAACCCATCAATGAAAAAATCCCCCTAACCTCCCATCCTTACTCCAAAACAACATTTTATTGCATCCTGTCCAAATATACAATAAAAGAAGTGAAAACTGGATAAAGTGGTGGGTTGGTAATGAGTTTAATGGTAGAAATGATGCATACTACCTGGGTATCAGACATTTTTTAAGCTGTAAATGTTTAGTGTTTCTAGTCTCAGCTATTTTATAATGTATAATGTAAAGAACAATAAAAATAATTATTCATGAAAAAACAAAACATTCAAAATATGACATATTTATTCCCTCTCATATGGTTTTTATGGGTGTGTAATGTGCCTGTAGTGTGTGTATTTATCTCTTTGTGGGGATCAAATGTTCTCATCATGAGAACAGATATATAATACAGATAAAAGACATTTTCTTTTCTTGCCCAGGATTTGTGCTGTTTTCAACACTTTTTACACTTACCTGGGGTTAGTGTTAGGGTTATGTCTACATTCAGGTGTACTTTTGCTCCGTTATAGACTTCACTGGGTCACTGCAATGTCCTCACTGATATAGTAATACTGTAGTGTGTGTTTGTGGGTGAGGGAGAAGCCCTGTAAAATGCAGTTGAGATTAAACGTGTGAATTATGAGCAGTCCTCCTGGAATCTCAATATACGACTCCTCATCCTTCGCTTCTCAAAGAGAGGGCATGTCATTTACTTCACATATCATTCTGTATCATGTTGTATTTATGCTGATCTTTATGATGAACTTGTATTTGTTTTTCTCCCTCACCCCTCCTTTCCCGTCTTTCTCTCTTTCATTTGTTATCTTAGTGAGTAAGCTCTCACCTGGACCTGTTGTTCATGGTGCCAACCCTCACGTGTTTCTACTGTTGCTTGTGTTGAGCCTGACTCAGCTGATCTGCTCTCAGCTTCAGTTCTAGACATCTCTGCAGGTTGCACAGAACAGGTTGCAGTATATGGTGGTGTTTACGGTTTTAGGGTGTGATACCAGGATCACCCTGATATTCTAAACCAATATTTGATGATGGATTTGTTCTTCTTTGAACGAGCAGATTGCTTAGGTGACAGTGGGCTTCAGTGCTGCATCTTCTTCCTTATATGCATCAAATTATTACAGAATAAGTTATATTTCTCTTTCATTCTAATCCAGGGCCAATTTCATAAAGATTTATGCACCAGCATCAACAATTTTTGTATCAATTCATCCAAACTTTGTTTGGATTGTGTTGCAGGCCTGAAATGCAGAATAGATGTATATTAACAAATGAAATGGAGTTGACCAGACAAAACATGAAATATCTTTGGTTCATGCTGTCTGGCATGAAATGTAAGTCTTTTTTCATACTTTCCCAGCTGTTTCTGATTTGGGGTTGTCACATCAGAAAGCTAAGTGGCTCAGTGAACTAAGGCGCTTACACTATAATCAGAGGATCGCGAGTGAATCTCAGTCATGCTACTTGCCATCAACAGCCAGGACTTGAGAGAGCAAAATGGTCTGTGCTGTCTCTGGGTGTGTAGATGGTTCTTTCTCCAAAACACTGCTACCGTGCTATGTCTGCTGGCTCAGGTGTCTGTTAGCTGATGTATCAGAGCTGGGGATCCTGTGCTTTCTACCGAGCGCGTTGGCTGCCTGGTGACAATATACCTTCAGCAGTTTGAAAAGAGGCGGAGCCTGACTGCACACACATCAGAGGAGGCCTAATGCTAGTCTTCACCCTCCAAGCAGGGTAATTACAAGTGATTGGGAGACTCCTAGCAGATGGGTGGGTCGATTGGCTACTGTTACATTGGAGGGAAAATTGTGTTTAGAAAGCTAAGCTAACAGTGTTATTATTTATAGAGTTCAGGCTTGTTTGCTATCTTAAAAGATGTCTTATTTTCATATCTATGATGTGTTGATTGAAGTCCATATTGAGATGAGTCTGATGCTGTGTCATGGTCTATTATTGCCGTTTTAATTCACAATAATGATGATGCTTGTTCCTGTTGTGGATGTGTTTCAAATGAGCCACTAAACAACTAAATTTGTGTTAATGTTTCAAAGCTAGCTGCATTGTAGAGGCTTGTGCCTGGCTGCTCAGAACTGAAGGTATGTGAGATATCTCTCTGGCCTCAGACGCAAGATTTATGGCTTGAGTAGGAGTAAGATAGGTTAGCCAGTAATAACTGTTAAAACGTTTTTAACCTTTTGACTTTCCTTAGAACCCCGTTTTGCTTGCAGTGAAACTTGGAAACATCGGCAGTAAATTTACGGGGAATTTTGACATTTGTTGTGACGTTTTACAACTGGGCAGGAAATGGGAGCCTTCCTGCTTAAACCTATGAACAGTAAATAAAGTAAGGGCCAGTGTACAGCAGGTCTGTTTATTTTATTTAATTCATGCTGTTCACATTGTTTGTTTAGTGATGATGTGATTGATTAAAGCAGTTCATATAAACTAAAGATGTGAATGAGTTAACTGTGACTGACTAAGAACATAGACCAGCATTAGATATATAAACAGAATGCTCTCCAAACGTATATGAGGCGTCTGCTACTGGCGATGCGAATGATAAACGACCTGTCTGCATATATGCAGAGCTGCTCTGGATCTTATAACAGAGTCTGGGACACACATGGGTGAACTCACAAGAACCCCACACATTTGTACTTTATCCATCTGTGCTGGTGTGATGTATTTGTGCTTTAAAGACGTTTATGTTGCTTCTACACCGAAAGGTATTTGGAATAAAGCATAGGACGCTATGTTAATCCTCCAGCAAGTAATGATGAGGATCCACTGAAGAAACTAGGCATTTCACCCAGAGGGGAAATAAGCCATTGAGAGGACCAGGAAAAGTGTCTATGGGCCTCCTTGAGAAAGTGAATATTCAATTTTTGACTAGGAATTTTCAGTGTAAAGAGAAAAAATGTTTTTTTTTGTTTTTTAAATTAAAACAAGAATTAAATTCATTAAAAATAAGTATTTAAATATGCCTACAATAACACATGGATGTCTAATAGTTTGTAAACATTTTAATGGGAACAAACATAAACAATTACTGTGTAATTCACTCTACTACACCAATCAGTGCAGACGATCTTTAAACAGCAACAGTGAAAATGCCAGCCTTGTGGCACCATTTCATTGAGGAACATTAAACATAAGATTTGTAATCACTGTTCCTGTCGTGTTTTAAGAGTTGGTCCAGCACCTAAAACGTCATACCTTACCTCACCCTGCAAAATGATAACATTACAAATGAACTAACCTTAGGTCTAGTCTAAATATGTAATATTTCTCATTTTAATAAATTTGTAAGCTTATCTAAAGACTATTCAGCTTTCCATTTGACATATTTTGCTTTCAGTGTAGTGAGAATTTAGTGCCATTTGTACTTAATAAATAAATTACTTAAAGAATTAAGAAATGTCTACTTGTTAAATTGATGTTAAATCAGAATCAGAATCTTTTTTCGCCAAGTACCAGAGGTACAAGGAATTTTTCTTGGTGCAGGTGTCAATATTTAAATAGAATGAGAAAATAAAGCTAGACAATATATAAACACAAAATATAATAAGAAATGTGAAATAAAAAGTACACAAGCAGAAGTCCAATAAGTTATGTGCAATGTAGGTGGTACAATTGAGCAGCAAAACAAAATTACCAAAAGTGTAATTTAAGTATGTTAAGATGAATGTTAAAGTGCTCTGTGTACTGACTGCAGTGACTCTTTGGAGGACAGTAGTTATACAGTTATACAGATTATGTGATATGATATAATAAAGTGCAGGTGCAGCAGTTTCAAAGTACTTCAAAGTGGAGGGATGTGAGACGGGTGCTTATTTAGGAGGGTGGTGGCATGGGGAAAGAAGCTGTGGAGGTGGTGGTTATTCTGAAACTTTAGGGCTCTCACTTTTGGTTTCCGCGAAGATGGTAACCACTGGAAGAGAGAGTAGCCAGGGTGTGAGGGGTCAGCCATGATCTTTGCCGCCCTCTTCTTCATTCTAGAAGAATAGAGATCTTCACTGTAGCTTAAGTTTGATGTGCAGAGACACAGAGCCGAACCAGACGGAAATGGAAGATGTGATGATGGACTCTATTACAGCAGTGTAGAACTGGACTAGCAGTTTTTGTGGCAGCCCAAATTTCTTCAGCTGTCTGAGGAAGTACAGGTGCTTCTGGGCCTTCTTCATGACTGCAGTGCTGTGTATGTCCTATTTGAGGTCCTGCTGGATGGTAGTGCCCAGGAATTTGTAACACTCGGCTCTATTAACTGTTTACAAATTATCTTGTAAGTTTACATCACATATATATATATATATATATATATAGATAGATAGATAGATAGATAGATAGATAGATAGATAGATAGATAGATAGATAGATTGATTGATTGATTGATTGATTGATTGATTGATTGATTGATTTAGATTTTGTGTGTGTGTGTATGCCCTATGTGTGTGTGCCCAAGTGATGGAATGGTGCCCTGCACTGGGTTTAGTTAAAATAGTGTACTGCCCAGTGCCAGTGCTCCACCTTTGCAGATCAGGCACTGTGCATGGGGTCCCAAACTGCGATTGGGGGCACCACTTAAGTCTCCGCTGCACAAAAAATTTCCACTATCGCACCATGTAAAGCCACATTATATTATAAATGTATAAATTATAAAATATAATATAAATAATAACATAGTTCATAATAAAAAATATATATATTTTTTTACACAAACAATGACACTTGGCTATGAAACAAACAATACTACTGCTGTGGACAAGACAAGACATGATGACATTACATGAGCAATAGTACAAGGGCAGTAAAACAATGAACACTGCAGACTGTGAGATATGATGGAACATTTAAACCAAACATAATCAGAGAGGAGATGAGGAACCAGGGCTGTGAAATGACAAGACACAGGTGCAGCCAGTGAGAAGACAGGGCATGACGTGGGCAGAGACATGACACGTGAATTATGTAAACAAACAAAAGGCACCTGGACAAGACAGAGATGGGAGGTTTCACAATTGTTTATATAATTTGCATTTTATTCAGAAATAACACGAACCAAAAGGCAAAATAAACAAAAACTGTACCACTGCCTGGTGAAATAAGCTGTATTTTAAAATGTATAATGTTGAGTTGAACGTCAGGAAATGGCTGTGACACAGCAAGCTTTTTTTCTGTCACCTTTCCTTTGCCTTGTTTTAGAGACAGGGGTTCAAGGCTGCAGTTCATTCATCATGTGTGATTACAGTGAACACTGCATGATAAACTGAGCGGTCTTTTTCCATGTTTTCCTGATTTATCTGTGTTGCTGTCAGCTGTGCTCCACCCGTAGTACTGTGCTTGAGTTTGGCTGCTTTGGCAGTACTGGGTTGAGAGATAAGCTCTGTCTCTCAGTGCCTGGCGCCTTCCAGCCTTGGCTGGGGCCAGGTCTTCAGACACTACCCAGGGTGTTCCTTAGCGGGTACCTGTAGCTCAGCTTTCTTTGCGGACTGGTTTGTATGTGTATGTATGAGTGCATCTAAAGCCCGCATTCGGCTACCTGAAATACCAGTGAGACATTGCTTTCTGAAACCACTGAAAGTCTACTGTCCCTTTGCTCTTAAATTACACATTCCAGACTGCAGACGATAGAGAATCAGTGTCACCTCCCCATTTCTTCTTCTCTCACACTACACACCATCATTCTAACATGCTTCATTGCATTTCCTTTACAGCTTGTTTGGTTTGGATGCAGTTTTGAAAGGATAATTTGGAGAAAAATATCCCCCTTATCCCAATTATTAGTTTGCCCAGACATGTATGATGTCTGAAGTTTGCTTGTGTGCAGCACCTTAAAGTGAGTGATATTTGACCACATAATTTGCACACTGGGGTGGTCTGAGGTTCAGTTGAGTGTGTCATGTGTTGTAAGTCTCTGCTGACCACTCAGTCAGACTGTAATTGTGTTTTCAGTTTATGAGCCAGAAGTAATTTTTTTATTTAATAGTTAACAAGATACATTCATAATATACATAATATAATGTAATATACATACATATAAAACATAATATAAATAATGGTACTCCAACTTATATGTGTGTGTACATCCAGTGCTGGACTGGCACTCTGTCCTGGGCTTGGCTAGGATAGTCTGTAATGCCTTGCCCTGCGCCCATTGAAAGGGTAGGGGGCTAACCACGACCCTGATCAGGATTATGCAGATAAGATAATGGATGGATGGATAAATAACGGTTACAGAAGCTCAGCAATAACAATGTAAAGTAGACCTTATCCCTTGCTTTGATGTTAGTCCAGTGTCCCCGTTGTTCCTCGCTTGTTTTTTTTCCCTTACTTCACTCTCTGTTCTTTGCTCACTCGCCTTTTCTTTTCTTCTCTCTCTCTCTCTCTCTCTCTCTGTCTGTCTCTCATTCTGAATAAGTAGTCACCTGGAGAGGATAGGGTTTGTTGAACACAATAGCTGCCTTGTAACGCCTCTCACCATTCCCGTCCTTGGCTCTTTCCCGCCACAAATGGTGGACAAATTCCTCCCTCTTCTCTGTGGGATTCCCCGTGTGGTTCTACTGTTACCCCTGTGTCTCACCCCTATAGAGATCTCCTGCACTCTGTCTCCGTTGCGTGTGAAACATGAATAGGCTTATTAGGCTTATTTAAGGTGTTTTAGTGTTAAAAGCCAGATGCTGCATATCCGATATACCAGCTTGCGGGTGTCGCTAGGGTCCAGGTCACTAAAACCCCGCCTAGATACTGATCCTTCCTGAGACTCAACCCAATGCCCCACTCTCACGGCTTCCTTATCGGCCAAGACCACCTCCACTGGAATAGCCGAGAACAGGAGCCAATTAGGCCACAAGACGGAAGTCTGTTGTTTCTTTATAAAGACCTATGCACTTTGGCCTGGGGTTTAGCTACTGTACAGAATGCATTTATCCTATTGAAACACATGTAAACAGATGCTTTGTTTACAGGCTTACCAATTAGCATTTGTGCTAATGGATCAGGTAGTTAGAGGATTTGGCATTACACAGCTTGAGCCCCATGTGTTGACTTATTCATGCAGTTTGGATATTACAAATGAATAAAGTATAAGCTTCCATTACTTGTTATTACAACGGTATTAGAATTTTGAATGCAAGCCATAACCTGGCATCTAATTTTTCCATATTTGCACAATATGTCTGATTTGTCAATGTTATGGCTACAATTCATAAAGCTCTTACTGGTTATTCCTTACATACTCTATATTTTGCCCAAATGTTTGTTTACATCTTGTGATCCTACATTTCTTCTGTATGGTTAGTTCCTCTTTAATGCAGCAACAGCCTCTGCTTATCTAGAAAGACTTTACATGAGATGTTTGAACATTGCTTTGAGGATTTGATTGAGCCCAGCGGTGGTCCTAGCCAGTTTGGTGCACTGAGCAAACAACCCCTCCAGTGCAAATTCTGCAAAATCCCCCCACCAACCCGCAGCTGCCCATACCGCCCATATCAGAAACTGAGTGAGCCAGGAGAGCATTGGTGAAGACCAGTGTTGGACGATTAGTTGTGGATCACAAACTTCACTCCAACTCTTCCACCTTAAGGGTACTGGATGGAGCTACATCACTCCAGAGACCTCAGTTCTGTTGCTCCACAGCCCAATGCTGGGGACTTCATACCCCTCTCTATGGTCCTTTTGGCATTGAGTTTGGTGAAGTTAGACACATGCTTTCCATTCTACTGGAAATTCTTTGTTGACGCTATAAACTACACTAATCGAGTCTAAATGCATTTAAACAGAACTAAAGAAGCAAATGTTAACAGCAAACATTTCTTGATTTTTCAACTGTTAATCTGACTGCATTGCAGTGCTAGACAGATGTAAGCTCTGTCATAAAGCAGACCTATTACACTGCTCTTTGGGCCAGGTTTTAGCTTCCAAAATCAAGGCCTTTATCCTATTGAAACACATGTAAACAAATGCTGTGCTTTGTTAGAGGCTCTCTGATTAGCATCTACGCTAATGGATCAGTAGCTAGGGAATTTGGCAATGCACCATGTAGGCACTCAGTGCTGTAAGTAGGGTTACACTGCCTACTGTGCTTACATCTGTAGGAACACAGTAGCCTCTGTGCAAGGATGCATTGAATCTGACTGTTGCTGTTACTATATCCGTCAGACTTCCTATAGGAATATTCTTAACAGAATACAAGGATACGCTGAACTAGAACCTATAGGACTAGATTCTTCTGCACAGAGTAAACTCATTACTATCAAATGAACTCCTGCAGAGCTCAATGAGCCGTCTCCGCCTGAAGTGGCCTCATCCAAACTGTGCATAAATTAGATTACCTCCATAACGGAAACGTTTAGACTAGTGCTGTGTACATTCATCCAGTCATTAGTAAATTGAGAACACACTCTCTTTAATAATAACCTCATTAAGGAGGTGTATGGTTACCAAAATGAAGAAAAGGCTGCAATTGCCAAGTTCAGTATAAAAGGGACAAGAAATGGAAAGAAAGGGGTGTTTGGTTAGAGTTACAAGAGTAAAAATATGAAGAATGGTGCAAAGTCTCAGAAGTATGACAGGAAGATTAAATTGGACATTGTGATTATAAAAATCCTGTGAGTGTACATACAGGAGTGAGTCCAGATATGTGAAGTGAGTATCAGGGAAAAAGGATATATCAGTCTTTGTTAGAATATGTTAGTGCCATGCTTTTGTACCCATGATAAAGTAACTGGTCTCTCATGTTGCTTCACTTTGACCAGGGGTGGAGTTGGTCATGTGTTGTCAGTATAATTTAATTGCTTAAACTCTCTGGAGTCTGAAGGGGTTTTCCAGACACTCTGTTTTAGTCTGATATGCCCTGACATTTTTACAAATTACACCTATCTAAATTTTTTTCCCCAAACTGTTACACAGGCTTTTGTTCAGCACAAACTCAGCAACAGGTGTAAAAACAGTAAAAGTGTCATGAATCTATATTTTGATTAAATCTGCTCTAAACTTAGACTTTCCTAAAATCTATTTTCAGATGTGCTGATATATTGTGAAAAACACACTCTAAACATTTCTAGTCAATACTTTTGAGCTCAGAACTGAATAAACAGGTGTTGGCTACACACTGCTCATTACAGTATTTAGAAATTGCATGTGGTTTTATTTCAAAAGCTTCACAAATGTGAGGTGACACTCTGTTTTACTGATTCACTCATTTCTACATTGAATATTCAATTGAATACATTGCGCTCGTTTCTGCATTCAATTTTGAATATATGAACAAATTCCTGGGCCGCTAATCCTTCACTGCCATGGAATTACCATGTTGTCATCATATAAATGGCAGATTGCCTCAGTTGGCCCACAGGTCAGCTACACCTACTGCTGCCATTTCCTTCTGCTCCTGAGGTGGATTCTCATGTGGCCCACACCAGATCAGCTGCTCACCTATATCTACTGCTGGCAATCAGTGCTCACCTATATGTACCTGTGCCAACCTCTGACCCTCATCATTACCCACCACCATCAATTACACTGAAGTAGAAATGGACTCCTGCTAGCGACATTCAGGCTGATGCTTCCAGCCTGATGTACTTTTAATTTGACCCCAGATGGATGCAAATATCACTTTTATTAATATCATTATTGTTTTACACTATAGCACAATGTCAGATTTAACTGATGATGTACATTTCTATCACTAGTTTGATCAGAGGAGGATGGATTCCCTTTGCGAGTCTTGATTCCTCCCAAGGTTTCTTCGTACAGCCTCAAGGGAGTTTTTTCT
>BRDA01013072.1:0-40981 GCA_036984385.1 Crenuchus spilurus | reverse complement strand
TCTCTCTCTCTCTCTCTCTCTCTCTCTCTCTCTCTCTCTCTCTCTCTCTCTCTCTCTCTCTCTCTCTCTCTCTCTCTCTCTCTCTCTCTAGAAAAAGGCAGTTGCAGTTCCTGTTGGAGGGCCGGGGTCGCAGGGCTGGTTTGAGTCCAGAGGAGCTAAAGGAAAACGGAAAGCTGCTGGGAGAGAGTATGAGTCGAGCCCTCTTCAACTACCCCAGCAGAGACTGCAGCTCCGAAAGCCCCGAGGTTACATTCTAACATACGTTTCTTCATACACCATAATGTAAACTGGCATGATTAAATGCTTGAAATCTGTAAATTTAAGAAGCCAACAAACTCTCAGTATACAATACCAGTCAAATGTTTGTCACACCTTCTCATTCAGTGTTTTTATTTTGTTATTTTTTCCCTATAGTGTAAATGAATACTGAAGTCATCTAAACTATGAAGGAACATGTAATGAATCATGTAGTAAACTTAAAAGTGTTAAACAAACCAAAACATGTTTTAGATTTTACTTCAAAGTAGACACACAACTGATGTCTCAAACACATTAAGAGGCAAGAAATGCAAGTTATGAACTCTTGACAAGACACAGCTGTTAACTGAAAGCCATTCCAGGTGACTACCTCATAAAGCTGACTGAGAAAATGCCAAGAAAGCTGGTATCTAAGCAAGAGGTGCCTACTGTGAAGAATCTGAGAATGTACACAGAACGTACAATAAATGATATTTTGGATTATTAATTTCTCACTGTATAATACGTGGAGCGGAGAATATATAAGTGTGTCAGACTCCTTACAGACTTTAGCTTCAACTCCAATTGGCCCCACTTCATCCATCTAATTATTCCTACATAAGTGTGTTAAGATGAGTGTTGGAGGTGAAGCTTAGGAGGAGGGTTGGTGACCACAGCACTACTGTGTACACATACAGCTTCCTGTTCTACAAGGCTAGAACAGTAGAACTGACAGTCCTTAAAGACCATTTTCATTATTTTTTATGAGATATATGATGATGAAAGTGAGTTTTGCACAATCAAAAAATATTAACACTATATTGTGTCAATTGTAAAGCATCCTTGGGTATCTAGAAAGGCGCTATATACAGTAAGTGTAATGTAGTAATAATAATAATAATAATAATAATAATAATAATAATAATACTGTATAGGCATCTGACATTTATTATGTAAATTAAAATCAGTTTTGTATTGTGGGTTATTTTTCAAACCTCTTTACATCCAAACACGTGTGTACAACATTTTGTTATGTATATTGTTTTAACCATTAATCCTAATTAAGTTTAGCTAGTGGTTCTCAACCCAGGTCGTGGAGGTCTCTTGTCTTGAACATTTTGGTGTTTTTCAACATCCATGGCTACATTTGAGAATCAGTGCCTTAACCCAGTACTCTCCTTGTTCTTCTGTCCTTCCCTGGTGGACCCTCTGTTGTGGTGGACCCTCAGGAAGGTGGTGGCGAGGTGCTGGAACGTGGCCCGATGGTGACCCAGTACCTGAAAGAGCTGGTACACAGAGCCTCCAGCACCAGCGTGAAAGGGGACGCTCTGCAGAAGCTGTGGCCTGCTGTGTTTGTGGAGATGGTGAGGGACTGTGTGCTGGAAATGAGGGACACACCGACTTACAGACGGACTTGCCTCAACTCGCTTGCCCACAGCAAATAAGTGAGAGAGAACAGGGGTGGAGAGGAGGTATGGAGAGAGCAACGGAAGTAAAAGTACACACAGAGAAATGAAATGACAACCTGGGAACATAGGAACAACATCATTTCCTTTGTTTTTTTCTCTCTCTGACATTCCTCACTCTCTCCCTGCCTTTCTGTTTCTCTTCTTCTCTCACTTCCACAAAACTCAGTCTCCTATGGAGACTTAATTTAGCAGAGGAACTTGTTGAGGCCTCAATCTGGAGTCATCCTGGATGAGAGACTTATGGTTGAGAGATGGGCAGAGAGATTCTTCCACAGGACCGTTCTACCTGAAGGACAGACAGATGTTATAGAGAACTCCTCAGGCGTATTAGGAGATGTACCTGACTGAATGTGAATGATCTTCAAACGTACAACAAAAAGTAATGCCTGTGATGTTTTTATGTTTGTTCCCTCACTCATTCAGCTGTACAAGAACAGAACTCTTAATAGTACACCAAACTGTTTTGTGTTGCTCTGGTCTTCCTAATGGTGCTCTGGTAGGTCCCTGGACACAAATTCTACTATAGGACATGAAAAAAAAACACCCATCCATAACTCAATTCCTGGAGAACAGTACTTGTCATGTTCACATTCTTCCCTCGGAGATATCCCTGAGAAAGACTGGAGTAGCTGTTTTTTAACCTGGTTTACCACGTTTTCCTCTTCTCCCTAAGCCTTACGCTGCTGGACTTTTAGTCTTATTGCACAGTAATTTTTTGTTCTGTATTAAAAAGAGAATGATGAACTTTCTGGGTGTTCACCATATGAGTATATTTGTTGTTGAGGTATTTGTCAAGTCCTAGACAAGCAAAAGCATTATGGCCAGTTTTCTAATATGCTTATTACATGTTGCCTTGTGTTACCAAAGCAGCTCTGACTTGAGGCATTTACTCTACCGGACCTCTGAAAGTGTCCTGTGGTATCTGACACCAAGACGTTAGCAGCAGATCCAGTAAGTTGAACTTAGTATTCCAGCACTTCTCACAGATACTCTGATTGAGATCTGGGGATTTTGGATGCCACTGTTGATGGGTACTAATCTTGAGCACTTTTTTCAAAAGGCAGTTTTGGTCCCATGGCAGTTTTGGCTGAGACTGAGTTAAGCTAACTCCTCGTCCTGGAGATCTACCGCCCTGCAGAATTTAGCTCCAACCATAACCTCTAAACCAGTGGTTCTCAATCAGGAGTGACGTGAGATAACTTGGGCTGACTGAAGAGCAGCCGAGCAGTTTCATTCTGGATCAGCTGCAGGGGCCTTATGGTTCACATAGGAAGACCAGCCAGTTGCAGCAGTCAAATCTTGAGATGATGAGGGACTGGACAAGCACCTGGGTGGCATCCTGGATTAGAAAGGGTCTACCCACTCAGAGTGAGCACGGCTAATTTTGCTCTCTCGGGCCCCGGCTGCCGATGACAAGGAGCATGACCGGGATTTAAATTTGCGATCCTGTGATCATAGTGACATTATGGAATATTAGTCCTCTGAGCCACTCGGGGCCCTGATGTTCACTTCTTATTGCTTTTTCTTATTAACCTGAGTGTAACTGAATAGGAGCATCACAAACTTTTAGATTTTTTTGTAAAGTTGCAGTGTGTATGTTACAGTCTCTCTAGCAGCTGGGTTAGAGATACCTGTGTTTCACTGGGATGAGTCTGTGCTGCGTCTCTCTGGCTGTCACTCCAAAAGAAGCCAGTGTGAAACTCCAGCCCTGCCTAGTGTCTGTCATCAGTACAGTTTAATTAATATCGCTTGGCCATGGAACTGTCACGCGATGCTAAACGCTGCTGTCAAAGCGCCGTAGCTCTAATCCAGTAAATCCCTTGATAGCGGTACAGGAAAAAACCCCGGAGCCAAGTTTGACTCCTTATAAAGGATGAAAATGCATACGTGGACTAAAGACAGAGTTTTTTTGAAGGATATCAGAAATCAGTGATGTTGAAGAATAACATTGCACCATTTGTCACTGTAGTTCTTTCCACAGTAATCAAAAAGGTTTAGTAGCTTTCCATAAATCCAGTATTCATAATGCATTATAAGTACTTTCATAAAAGTCCTCATGATGCTAGATAACAACTGAAATCATTGACATATGAACAAATGTTCATAATCACACATACAGTGGTAGAACATCATAGTGTAAGTGACATCATTCACAACCAAATTCACTGGAAATGTTTCATATTTTCACAGACAGAGTATCGCTAATTTTACAATATTTCACAATATCTCATAAGAAAAGTCATATATTTCATGGCATTTGTTCAATAAATGTTAATCACACACTGAAAAAATACTCTGAAAACATAATAATAATGCAAGGGTTAGATGCTGGAACTGTGGGTGGGTTGAGGCTATTTAAGTGGTTAATCTACAACTGCATATCAGAAAAAGTTGAGACAGTATGGAAAATGCAGCATTTTTTACATTTGTTTTGATTTTGATTTCTTCTCTGACATTATGAACCCAATATATTTCATGTTTTTTCTGGTCAACTTAATTTCTAGTAATGAGGTCAAATACATAAATAAATAACAATGGCTATGTTCACATTACCAGGCTGAAGTGACTCAAATCTGATCTTTTCAGGGCTGTGTGGATGTGTCAAATCCCATCTTTTGGTGATTAGGGATCTGGTCTTGTGACCGGAAGGTCGCCAGTTCAATCCCTGGGCAGGTCATGACTGAAGAGCCTTTGAGCAAGACACTTACGTCCCAACTGCTCCTCGGGTGCCGCTTTGAGGACATGTTCTCACAGCCTAGTGTGTGTTTCACTACATGGATGGGTTAAATATGGAGGTCAAATTCTGTTGTGCAATCACGTTGTTGAATCTAATCTAAAAATGCCACTTAAAACTTTATTGTGCAAAAGAAAAAAGACTTCTACGTCATCTGGGATGGACCATCACACAGTAGAACAATTTTAGATTTTGCATACTCTCCCAACGTTTTCTTATTTGGAGTTGTTGTTTAAAAAATTTGGATAATATCACAAATTTTACAGGTATAAAAAGTGCTGTATTTTCTAGCAGTTAATCTCAAAGAATGAACATTATTATTAGTGCAATCTTGAACCATGCAAACATCTTTCTAATGGTTTTGTTGAAAAGTGCCTTTTTCCAACTCTTGGCTGCGTGAAATATCTTTTTGATAATAAAATAACTTTTGACTTATGCAAAATATTAATGAATTAATATTATTGTATAAGTTGCAATGTCAGAGCCAGTATGAGATGGACGGCATGATTGCCCACCACAGTGGTGCCCAAAGATGTGACTAATTAATAATACAATAATAAATAATTGTCTGAGTGGTATGGAGGAGACGGTTGCAGCATGGGTTTCAAAAAGTCGTTTTAATACAAAACTCCAAATACTGTGAACAAGACAAAAGTGTGACGACAAAACATGGATGACAATACGTCGACTCCTTATGGTGACATGAGGAAACGTATGCCAAACCTAATCAAAGCCAGGATGAGAGGCCAGGGCTGTTCAATGACAAGACATGGCACGTGGATGAAGTAAACAAACGAGGCATGTGGACAAAGTAAATAAACAGAGCACGTGAAGACAACACAGGGACAAGGCTGGCGCTGGAGGTTTCACAGTAATGGTAATAATATTGATACTGTATTCTTAACAGAATGGTTTAGTATTGATTCACTATTGTTCAAAGCTGGTATTCACATCTAATAATACCATTCAAATAATTATTGGTTTAAATGGTTATTTTGCACAAAAGCACTGACAATCCACACCCCAGAAGGCCCCTCCTGAGGCCTTGCCTCCTTTGTGTTAAAGCATAGTTTAGAAGAATAGATTGAATTCTGCAGTTTAATGGAGTTTAGTTGTAAATTCTCTGGTTGGAGTCTTTCCCTTGTGAATCAGAGCTTATGGTAATAGCTGTAATCCTTCTCTTTAGTCTTGGCCTTGGATCTTAGATCTTGGATCTCAGGGCTTTGGAGCACACAGGATCCTGGCAGAGCTCCAGTTTTGTTTTTTAATGAATGCTTCTGTTCTTTTTTTCCTCTTTTTGATCCAGCTGTGTTTTTCATTTTTTCAGAAGATCCGAGTGTGGTGATGAGCAGGTCTGAATGTAGATGGACTGTGTGAGGAGTGAGTGTAGTATTAAAACTCTGCCTCCTTGTTTACTCGCTCACTGATGTCAGAAATAAAGCAGCTGTTTTTATCTTCTGTAACGGGTGTCAGACGTACTGTAAATGTTTACATTAATGAATGCTGATCCAGAGACTGAAATGGATTAACTTGGATAGTCATACAGATGCTGCTGTAATTAAATAAGGAGTCTGTAATCAGACACAGTAGATACTGTGGTGCTTGAAAGTTTAGTATTTTCTAGCATTAAAAGTAGACAAAGGGACAAACAGATGTGGTCATTTATTTATTGAGGGAAGTGATCCAGTATTACATGTCTGTGAATGGCAAAAGTATGTAAGTATCTGGTTTGACCTCCATGTACAGCAATAATGGCACAACTGCAATAACTAAACCTTTCTGGTAATTCGGTCCCACACATTGACTTGGAGGAATGCATGAACTGCTTGCTTCAGGTCCTTCCACAACATTTCTATTGGATTAAGCTCAGGACTTTGACTTGGCCATTCCATAACATGAACTTCATTCTTCTTTAGAAGTGGCTTGAGTACAGGTGGGGGAGGGTGGCCTTGAATATAAATTAGGTTATTATGGATTATGAATAAATATTAACATATTCTATATAAAATATTTAGATATAATATAATTTATAAACAATTATTAGTTACTATTAATAATATACTAATAACTGTTAATAGTTATTTGTGTTAATTATTAATAAAAACAACAAATATTAATACATTATTAGATTGAACATTTAATAAAACTCAAACTCATTCAGTTCACTGTTTTCTAGTAGTTCTTCTAGTTTTCTATTGTTACTGTTAACAGTTCACTGTTCCCTTTGTGGTCTGACTGGTTAAAGCATGTAGTATAAAATTATCAACCAATACTTTGATTCACCTTGTTAGTCAACTTCACTCCCAACTCATTACCACCAACTTTATTTTTTAAATATATGGTCAATGAACATAATTTACATAAAGTTATACCTATTTTTTGAGTAAAAATAAGCAGTTAACATGGGTCAATTTCACCCAAAGACCACAGAAAGGTTAATTATTAATATTTCAACATAATCAACTCATCTAAAGCTTCCAAACACAGACACAGATTCAAACACCCAACACGTTAACAGCTTAGAGTGGCAGCTGAACACAAACTCCTGGCCAACTAACTTGCAAAACATCTTACAACCAGATGGAGTGAAAGCAGGGACAGCCAATCACACATTAGCAAGAAATGGCAGAGCCAACCGATGAGCTTATGGATGATCTAAAGGGAAACAGGCTTCAGCTTGAGCGGCCGTTTTCCAATTGCTCCTAGTGACTGACCCATCCCCATTTAATATAGCATAACATTGTTTTGGATGGTAAAAACTGCAGGGGGCCAAAACTGACTTTTGAAAAAGTGCAGGGGAGATGTCCTCCCTGCCCCCACCTCCAAATTATGTCTGTAGTGTTTAGGATAATTTCCTTGTTGCATGATTCACATTCTCTTGAGATTCAGCTCATGGACAGATGTCCTGGCATTTTCTTTTAGAATTTGCTGGTGTAATTCAGAATTCATTGTTCCATCAATGGTGGAAATCTATCCTGGCTGAGATGTAGCAAAACAGTCCCAAAACATGTTACTACCACAACCTTGTTTCGCAGTTGGGATGAGGTTTTTATATTGGAATTTCATTTCTCCAAACATAACACCTCTAATTTAAACCAAAAATATATATGTTGGTCTTATCTGTCCACAAAACATTATTTCAGTAGCCTTCTGGCTATTCCATGTGAACTTTAGCAACATGCAGACAGGCAGCAATGTTCTTTTGAAGAAAAGTGACAATTCTCCTGATGGTGGACTCAGGAAGTTACCTTGGTTTCCCTTGTGACCTCGTGGTGTATTACACGCCTTGCACTTGGAGTGATATTTGTTGGTTGACCACTCCTGTGGAGAGTAACAATGGTCTTTAATTTTCTTATTAAATGTAAACTTTTATATATGGATGAACAGATGGATGGTTAGATGGATGAATGGATGGATGATGGATGAACAGATATATAGATGGATAGATGGACAGATGGATAAATAGCTTTGAGCAATATCACACTCAGTGTTACACTGTTATACTGAATATCAGCACAGCTGTGATTCGGTCTTAGGCTGAGTACTGTAGATAATCCCAGCTGTGCTGATATTCAATATAACAACATGAGCTCTGATAGAACTTTAATACAGTTCTCAACGTGATTTATTACTTAACTCTGATATATTTCTTTGTGTATATAATAACTTAAGAAAAAAAGTTCCGTCTGAAAGTCAAACAAATGTAATAAACGGATAATAGAACGGACCTGTAACGCGGAGTGATACATGCAGAGTGAAAAGTCCCAGTGTTGCTGTATGGACTCAGGGAATGACTGTAGTGATACGCTAACGATAGAGAGACAGATCATATAATTTCCCTGTCTCTCCACGAGGTGGCGCAGTTTACATTTTAGCATCACTTTACTCTTTTACTGCAGCAGTAAAGTCATCTCTCTCTCTCTCTCTCTCTCTCTCTCTCTCTCTCTCTCTCTCTCTCTCTCTCTCTCTCTCTCTCTCTCTCTCTCTCTCTCTCTCTCTCTCATGGCTGAAGGAGTGAAGGCTGGCTGATGAATAAAGTCAGTGAAACATGAAGGACGTGAGGAGCTGCTGGTGTTTACTCGCTGTACTCCGCCTGGGACTAAATGACCATCCTCTCCATTAGCCTCGCACAGCGCGCGCACTGGAGGGACCCGCGCACGGTAAGATCTGAGCCTCTGAGATCTGCAATGGACCTCACTGATCCTTAAACTTCAGTTAACGCGTCTGCAGACTGACTGTGTTATTAGTTTGTATTTGAATAATCAGTGTTTTGTTGTTTTTGTACAGTTTTAGAGTGAAAAGGAAATGAGCACCATGCAAAAGTTTGGGTACAGAGAGTTATCCTTATATAAAATGAAGATGATGCTTTATGTACAGTACCAGCCAAAAGTTTGAACACATCTCCTCATTCAATGTTTTCATTAAATTTTTTTTCCTGCATTGTAAATTAACACTGAAGTCATCCAGACTATGAAGGAACACATAAGGAATCATGTAGTAAACTTAAAAGTGTTAAACAAACCAAAACATGTTTTAGATTTTAGATTCTTCAAAGTAGACACACAACTGATGTCTCAAACACATTAAGAGGCAAGAAATGCAAGTCATGAACTCTTGACAAGACACAGCTGTTAACTGAAAGCCATTCCAGGTGACTGCCTCATAAAGCTTACTGAGAAAATGCCAAGAAAGCTGGAATCTAAGCAAGAGGTGCCTACTGTGAAGAATGTAAAATATAAACATATTCTGGTTTGTTTAACACTTGTTTGTTTACTAAATAATTACATATGTATTTATTCATGGTCTGGATGACTTTAGTATTAATCTACACTGCAGAACATTTTTAAATAATGAAAACCACTGAATGTCCAGGAGGTGTCCAAACTTTTGACTGGTACTGTATTTATATGTATATATACATTTTATAGTCTTAATGCACATGCCAAAATATTGTTGAAATAATAATGCATGCTTACATTTGACTGACAAACACAAAAAATATAGAGCTTTTAGATTTTAGTCCCAGAAATATTTATTTGTTTTGGCTGCACAGCAATGAAGGGACTTTATGCAGGTCAATCTTGCAACACAAATGTGTGCCCCAAGAGGGCGCCCTTTACCAGGAGAAGAACTGAGCGCTCTGTTCTATTACATATTTAAATATCAGTAAAGGACTGAAACCAAAACTGAACACTAATTCAACTCTTTTTGTGACTGAAGATACCGCGCCCTCCATAATTATTGGCGCCCCTGGTTAAGAAGTGTTTTTTGGCTTCTAATAAATAAAATAATAATAATAATATAGAACAACAATGCAAAAAAAAAGAGAAAAATCTAAGCTTTAATTCAAGTGCCTTTATTTGGTGGGGAAAAAAGTCACACATTAAGAAATAAATCTTTTGAATGTGCACAATTATTGGCACCCCTGGTTTTAGGACTTTGTACAACCTCCTTTTGCCAACAAGACAGCACTTAATCTTCTCCTATAACTCTTCACAAGATGGAAGAATACAGAAAGAGGGATCTTCGACCATTCCTCCTCTTCAGCTCACCCCACAGGTTTTCTATTGGGTTGAGGTCTGGGGACTGAGATGGCCATGAGAGGAGCTTGATTTTGTGCCTTGTGAACCATTTTGAGTAGATTTGGCCACATGTTTAAGGTCATTATCTTGCTGAAAGACCCAGTGATGACCCATCTTCAGCTTTTGGGCAGAGGCCACCAGATTCTGATTTTTTATGTCACGATTTTCAAAGAGTTCATGATCCCATGTATCCTTACAAGGTTCCCAGGTCCTTTGGAGGAGGAACAGGCCCATAGCATCACCAATCCTCCCCCATACTTAACAGTGGGCATGAGGTGTTTTTCTGCATACTCATCCTTGGTGTTAAGCTTATAGTGTTTGTTGCCAAAAAGCTCTATCTTGGTCTCATCTGACCAAAGCACATGGTCCCAGTTACCTGTTTACCTCCACCCATTTATGGTTATGAGTATAACCCAGAAAAGGCTTTATCCATGCATGCCTCCCAAACAGCTTGTTGGCATGTAGATAGCATCTGTTGGTTGTTTGGGAGACCTCGTAACCCCAAGATTCTACCTTTTGATTAAATTCTCTTACAGTGAGCTTTGGAGAACTTTTTACTTCTCTTACCATCCTTCTCACTGTCCGTGGTGGCAAGATACACTTGTGTCCTCTTCCAGGCTTGTTTGTTACAGTTCCAGATGTTTTGAACATTTTGATGATTGCTCTGACTGTAGATAAGGGCATCTGCAGGTGAGTGGCTATTTTCTTGTAGCCATTGCCTGATTTATGAAGGTCGACACACATCTGCCTTACTTGAATAGTGTGTTCTCTTGTCTTTCCCATGTTCAAGAGTGAGTAAGAGAAACAGGCCTTTGTGTAATGCCATATTTATACCACAGGGTAACAGGAAGTGATGAATTACTAATTAAAGGTTCCTAGATACTTTGATCCACTTTATAAACTACAGCAGAAATGACAAAAATGGTTCAAATACATTTATTTCCAAGAAAATGTTAAGGGTGCCAATAATTGTGGAACATGTCATTTTATTGGAAACAATTATTTCTTAGTCAGGAATTTTTATTTATTTATTTTTTTCACTTGAGTTGAAGGTTGCTTTTTTCTAAACTTTTTTAAAGTGAGATTGTTCTTCTGCAATAAAAAATTTATTTATTTTAAGGCTTCTAACACATTTTAACTAGGGGTGCCAATAATTATGGAGGGTGCTGTATGACACATGGTTTATTTGAAACAAAATCTTTCATTAGCAGCTCAAAATAGACAGAAAGGAACAACTTGTGTATAAAGATCAGGGTTTCAGCTTTCAGATGATCTCTCTTTTATGTATATTTTATAAAATAAGAAAGTAATGAATCTCTGAATATGAGGAGTAGATGCTGGACCTGCCAGTCAATCCAGACTATTTAAGAGATAAGTGCCATCAACAAAATGATAAAAGAGGTGTTCAGATGTTTGCATGTGAATGCATCTGTCTATATTAATCTCATCAAAAATTATGAAGCATTCAGTTTAGCACTGCAAACATCTAAATGCTCATCAGGAAGTTTTGTGTTATGTTCTTGCAGGTGCTCACGTCCCAGAAAGTTTTTAGTGCTCAGGCTAGAAAGCTTCAGAAATTAAGCTTTTGGCAAAGGTCTTTTCTCTTCAGGATGTCAGTGAGATATATAACTACACGTGCAGTGAGGTTTTTTTTTTGTTCTCCTGCTTTACCTTGTTTTCCTTTAATGATATGATGCCCTGACACCTTCACAGCTTTAAATTTATGACCTCTTATCTTCATGCCCAGTTGCTTGTAATTGCTTCCTTGAAAATGCTGATTCTAATCAGCCCGAAGCTTCAGTTCCAGCACTGTAATCAACCTATGGTGTTATGTGGTTAACTTTGGGTTATGTGATTTTCTGCACATGCAGATTAATAATAATAATAATAATAATAATTTCCATTTATATAGCGCCTTTCAAGAAACCCAAGGACGCTTTACATAGAGGTGGAATAGGTAAACAAAAACAAACAAAAAACTGACAACAAAAAATGGAAAACATATGGACAAATCATACAACACACTTAAGGTTAAGTTGAATGGAAATATTGAATAAACAAGTGAGTTTTTAGCTGAGTTTTGAAAGTGTGTAGGGATGATGATAGACGGAGAGAGAGAGGAAGAGAGTTCCAAAGTGTCGGTGCAGCCACACTAAATGACCGACCACCCATGGTGACAAGCTTAAATCTGGGGACAACCAGGAGACCAGTATCAGATGATCTTAATCTACGAGTGGGGACATAATGGTGAAGGAGATTTGCCAGATAAAGGGGTGCCAGACCAGTAAGTGCTTTAAATGTAAGTATTAGAATCTTGTAGTGAATGCGGAGGTTTATCGGGAGCCAGTGGACACGTTCCAAAACGGGAGTAATATGCTCATATTTTCTGGACTGGGTCAGAAGACGAGCAGCAGCATTTTGAACAGCCTGAATGGGACGAATTGATTTTAAGGGAAGACCATAGAGTAGGGAGTTGCAGTAATCAAGCTTAGATGTGATGAGGGCATGGACCAAAATTTCAGCAGATTTGAAGGACAGGAATGGACGGAGGCGTGAGATATTACGAAGTTGGAAGAAGGCAGATTTAGTAAGTGAGCGTATATGTGGTTCAAATGACAAGAGATTGGAGGAGATATGCAGCTTGAGAAAGCTTTTCAACATTGTAAGTTAGATCAGTGTATTATGTATTCAAATAATTGATGCCCACAAAGCAGGAGAAGGCTGTAAGAAGATAGTAAATCATTTCAGCTGTTTCCTCAGTTTATAATGTAATTAAGAAATTATAATAACAGAAACAATGGAGGTCTGACTGAGGTCTGGGAGACCACAAATAATTTCAGAGAGAATTGTGTTAACTACATGTTAATTGTAAAATAAATTAAAAAAAGATTAAACTACAATATAAATGGTTTCGTATTAAGAAACAGATTGCCTATGTGTTCAAGTATCCTGAACACACTTGTTTGAGCTGCAGAAGGACTATTGGCTAAAAATTTAACCCAGGTGGAGAAAAATACAGAACTGTGCTCTGCATGTGACTACAGAAGCTGGAGTTTAGGAAGATTTTCAAGCTACTTTACTCTAAATCGGGCACTGAATTGCTTTCAGGAGTGATTTTAATCCAGTATGAATCTGCAGTGTGGCTATTTTTTACAGTCTGTCAATAATAACTGTGTAATGATTTAAATTCAGAATGAATCTGCAGTGTTGCACCGACAGTATTGTCCTGAGAAATACAGTGACATTCAAAAGTTTGGGCACCCATAGTCAAAATTTCTATGCTGTGACCAGCTAAACCAGTAACAGATGATTCACTTTGAGTTTTTTTGTTCTCAGAAACCTCAACTAGACCTCCACTGTTCCCGTTCAGTCACTTCATAATTTCTTTATGCTTATGTCATTATTACAGTCAGAGTAATAAATGTTGAATGATTTTAATCCAGTATCTATCTGCAGAGTGTGGTTTTCAAATGGGTTGATCAATAATTGCGGAGGGATTTCAGTCCTGTATGAATCTGCAGTGTGGGTAGTTTTTACTGTCTGATGGTAATAATTATGAAGTGACTTGAATCCAGTATGAATCTGCAGTGTGCAGCTAATTAATAGTAAAGTTTCTCAGACTAAAGCACAAAGTGATGCATGATTTGAGGCGTCTCTAAGGAGGAATTAGCAACATGGATTGAACTGTTTGAACATGGTGTTGTATTTCAGTGAGAGGGGTTTTAATAGGGTCAGAGACTCCTGGGTCAGTGACCGAGGTCAGCGGGAGTCATTCTGTGCTAAAGTGTGAGAAGACAAATAGCAAAAATAACAGATGGCTAGTGCTACGCTCATTCTTAAAAGTGAATCTGCAAACAAGATCCTTGTCTTTTGGCCTCGTGGGCTGCTGCTGTTTGAACGTGATTGATGTCTGCAAACATGACACACCTGCTTCTCCTTTCCCCAGGTAGAGCTGCCCACTTTCTTTCCAGCATGAGCAAAGTCTGCAGAGTGAGGTAAGAGGCCTGGTGTGATGAGCTGATCTGGAGAGAGGGATTTATCAGGGCCGTCTTCAGACTTGTGAGTGTTTTTGTAAAATTAGGGTGGTCATTATGACAAAAAGGTATATTATATGCATTAGGAGAAGGCTCTGAACATTGAACTTGATTTTTGATTAGGGCAAGACTCCTAACACTACACATGCCACGTTATATCAATTAGAGTCATTGGACCTCCTAGCTCCTAACACTACATACACCAAACTATATGAGCAGGGGAAGCCGTGGCCTAGTGGTTAAGGACCTGGTCTGGTCACCTGAAGGTTGCCGGTTCGATCCTGGGCAGGTCATGACTGAAGTACCCTGGAGCAAGGCATCAAACCCCCAATTGTAAGTCGCTTTGGATAAAAGCATCTGTTAAATGCCTCAAATGTAAATGTATATAATTAAGAGTCCTTGGACAAGATTCGTAACACAACACACACCAAGCTACTATCATGAAGAGTCATTGGGCAAGACTTGTAACACTACACATGCCACACTATATCATTAAGAGTCCTTGGACAAGACTCCCAGCAATATGCACACCACACTATATCACTAAAAGTCCTTGGGCAAGACTCCTAACACTATGCACACCACACTACCGTATGTCAATAAGAGTCATTGGACAAGACTTCTAACAATACATATGCCAAGCTATATCATTAAGAGTCCTTGGTCAAGACTACCAACACTATACACACCAAACTATATCATTAGAAGTCCTTGGGTAAGACTCCTAACACTACACATACACCAAATGATATCATTTAGAGGCCTTGGGCAAGATTCTTAACACAAAACACACCAAGCTACTACCATTAAGAGTCATTGGGCAAGACTCCTAACATTATGCACATCACACTATATCAATTAGAGTCACTGGACAACGACTCCTAACACTACATTTGCCTACAAATGTACAATGACTGAATGGCTAAAAGCATCTTCCAAATATAAATGTTCAGGCTCTCTCTAATTGGTCTAAAGCTGTCTTCCTATGGTCCAAGCAATTAAGTTTTCTAGATGTACTGATGATATCCACAGGACACTCTAAAATCTATCATAACATCATTTTTCACACTACCAATATCGCCACATCTCCCACCCCCTGCAGACAGCTGGAATCTCCAGTGATTGTTGTCGTCTTTGTTTGGCCGTTGCTCTAGCTTCAGATTCCTCGTTATGTACATAGCTGTAACTATACACACAAAGGTCACAATGCCATGTGTAATTTAAACACAGCCATTGACAAGGTTTATAAATATGACAAGATTAATAGAATAACTCTTATTGTAAAGTGAGTCTGAAGCGTCCCCAGTAAATCCAGCATCCTGCTGTTTGTACACAGAAGTCTTCCATGTGTTAGACTCTGGGACAACTCTGCTCAGTCGAGGCTGTGCTCTTTTGTTCACAGTGTCGCCGTGTTTATGGCCGTGCTGTGGTCGAGCCTCACTGACTGTCAGCTCCCAGCGGACCACAACAAGGTAAACCTGCAAGGACTGGATTAAGAGCACCAGCAAAAGTTGCAAATTTAATCCAGGTCTTAAATGTAAATCCAGTCTAATAACTTGAGTTATGTGTGTGATTAGGCGGTGGCACAGTTTTTGTTGTTGCTTTGACTTTGCACTCCAGCACATTGAATTTGAAGTGAGATTATGCAGTAAAAGTGCGGATTTAAACCCTTCATACCCAGGCATGATGTATTTATTAATGTATTAATTATTCATCCATTGTCTTCCTTGTAATCCTGGTGAGGGTCACGGTGAGTCCCCTTCCCCTTCACTGTGTGTGGGGCAGGGCATTACATTATCTCAGCTAAACCCAGCACAGGGCACTTTTATTATTATTATTATTATTATTATTATTATTATTATTATTTCTACAACAGTTAGTACCAACCAAGTAATTTGCTTGGATGAGAGGCATTTGATGACTGCTGATATAACAGTACTGGGACTTTTACCTACACATACTTCACAGGCAGAGTTAATTGGTAACTATTAATTGATTAACTAACTGTTAACGGACCAGAAACAGATGTGCAGCCGAAGTGACTGTTAAGACTCTCACTTCACTGTTTACACCATAAACAGAAAATGTACATACAAAGTAAAGACAAAATAAAAAAGCAAAATAAATGACCAATAAACAAACAAATAGGATGCATGAAATATTGTTATCTGCCAATGAATGCAAAAACTAAATGGTTGTTATCAGCCCCATATTGAAATCATATTTCTAACTAATTCCAATTTTTAGTTTGTATTCCTGTGTTCTGTGAATCTTAATGCCTCAGTTCAGTGAGCAGGATACTGTACTGTATAAATGGTACCATCTTTCAAACGAGAGGTAAAACTGAGGCCCCAGTTCCTGGTTGTTTCCTCTAAAACAGTAGAGGCACTACTTCAGTATTTCCCTCCTAATCATCCTTCAAAAGCTGGCTTAGTCTCTGCTCATCTCTCTGTCTAATACCTGGTCAGAGCTCTGGTGCAGACTGGCTGTCATCACTTCATCCAGGTGGATGCTGACCATTGGTGGTGGTTGAGGTGACTAATGTTGATCCCAGTTGTCAAAGAGCTTTGAGTGTTGAGTGCTATAGAAGTGTTAGAGTCCTATAGAAATGGAGCTGTAAGTAGTAAAGACCCACTTCATTTCTAGTGACTTTGATTGATGATGGAGCTCCAAGTGCACATAGCTTTGTTCACTCCTGCTGTTAGATCATAGCTAAAATTTCAGGCCAGTAGGCTAACATTGGATTTTGTTCTCTTATAGGTCTCTCCAGATTTATGTATATAACTTATAGCTGTTGTATGTGAACTTAAAATCTTATGCATGGTTAATGCCCATGAATTTAATTGTGTTCTGAATGAAAATACGTGAAATCATCTTCAAAGTGCCAGAAATGTCAGCTGGTCACAAAACCCAAACAAACCTACAGCAGATACCCTAATCTTTGGAGATGACACTGTTAATGGGGTAACAAACCCAAAACTCATAGTGCGATGTGAGCCAAACCTCATAGTCCCTGAACTTACTGCAAAGCTTCCAACTGTACTGGCTGAGTACACGAATGTGAAGCGGATTATTGTACACGTTGGAAAGAATGATACTGTCAAGCAGGAGTCTGAGGTTCTAAAAAGAGATTTTAATGATCTTATAAACACTCTCAATAAGTTCAACATACAATTTTTCATCAGTGGACCTCTACCTGCAGGAAGCACCAATATGTTCTCAAGGTTACTGGGATTAAACACCTGGCTACAGAACAGCTGCAGGTCAAATGGACTGAATTTCATTGACAATTTTAACTTGTTTTTTGGGAAGAGAGAACTTTTTAGGGGAGATGGACTGCACATGAACAAGAGGGGTGTTAAAGTTTTGACAGACAACCTCATTTTCTCAGTGTGTAATTTATCCACTTCTCTTGGTGGTGGTACATCAGCACTAACATTCAGGAACTCTGCTGTACAAGCTGATGACACCATGTCAGAGCCAAAACACCCTCCTCCCACTGAGGACCACCTGAGGGAGCAGCAGACACTGGACATGAGTGACAATGACCATTTCTATCAGCTGTCAGAGACACCAAAACCCCAAAAGGAATCCTCCATGTCCTCTATATCTCCCCCACATCACCCCACTTGAACCTCCCAGCAGCTATGGAGAAGCTGGTTTCGGCTGGGACAAGGCTGTCATTTTCCCTGTCAGCCAGCCCACAGGTGCAAAGAAGAACCACCCCAGCTTCTACTCCACCCTCATCTACTGCCACTTCCCCACTGCAGTCCCCCAAACTGTCCCCAAAGAAAAATTACGCTTCATCACCACCTAGAGCCCCTCAATGGAAGAGACAAGCTCCTCGACCCCTGTAAAGGCAACTTTACTCAAGGCCCCAACGCCAGCAGGAGCTTCATACAGCTTTGTCAGCTGATAAGAGCAAGGAAAAGTGACATTTTCCGGGTCCTGGCTGCTGCTGTGATGATGTCAGCAGTACACATTTTCAAAACAAGCTTGGACTTTTGGTGCCTGTAATCTCTCCCATTCTAGTACTTATCAGAGAGAGAAAGATCAGGGAGTCCAGGTCAGATACTGTGAATGAAGCCAATCTACAGCATATAAAATGTGAGACACAGATTCTGTGGCAAAGTGCACAAGTTACTAAGTTAGCTCTTCTAAATATCAGATCTCTCACAAATAAATCACACTTAATGATTTTATTACAGCACATGGGCTTGATTTTATACTTTTAACTGAGACTTGGCTAAATGAATGTAGTGCTGCAACTTTTTTAATGGAGTTGGCTCCTCCAGATTTTCATTTTGTAAATGTATCTCGTGCCATTAGAAAAGGTTGAGGTATAGCTGCTCTGTTCCCTGGTTCTTTTCAGTGCAAACAGTTATCTTTCGGTGACTTCACAACATTCGAGTACCTCTGTGTAGTTCTGAAAGGGACACCACAGATATTACTAGTAACTGTCTACAGGCCTCCGAAGTACAGTGCTAATTTTATTGATGAATTTACAGAGAATTTTATTTACAATTTACAATAAATTTACAGATTTATTGATGAATCTTTTATCTCTACTGACTTTGACCATTTTGTTATTGCTGGTGACTTTAATATACATATTGACAATCCCAAAGACTGTTTTGCCAAGGAACTACACGCCATATTGGAATCTTTTGGCCTTTCACAGCATGTTACAGGGAGTACACATTGTCATGATCACACGCTGGATATTGTTATTTCAAAGAGTCTCAACATATCAGTAATTGTGAAGGACATCACGTTGTCAGATCACTACTGTGTGTTCTTTGATATGTGTGCCTCACCAGTCATCAGGGACAGAAGAGTTTGTGTCAAGAAAAAGATTATAAAGGATTGCACAGCTACACTTTTCATTAGTAAAATGAAGCTACACTGTGTGAACGATCCAAGTCTGTGGATGATCTACTGAATAGTTTTAATTCTAAAATTGTCAGTGTTATGGATGAGATTGCGCCGGTTAAAGTAAAGGCTTTGTCTTGCAAACAGAAAGCACCATGGAGAAATGCCTCTGTTGTTCAAATCCAAAAGAGGGAATGTCACAAGGCAGAACGCAGATGGCGTAAAACAAGTCTTCATATTCACAAAGAAATCTACAAAGATAGGCTACGTGAATATAACACATATAAAACATGACAATCCTATTTCTCTACCATCATCAATAATAACATTAACAACTGCAAAATCCTCTTCACCGTGGTTGACAGACTTACTAATTCACCCTCACTAATGGCACCTGAATTATTAACAACTGACAGATGTAATGAGTTTTCATTATTTTTTAACACTAAAATCAATAATATCAGACAAGTGATTAGTACATCTATATCCAACAGTGAGTCTGTACCCTCTCCATCACCTCATAAAAACTCTTTAGTTAAAATGTCAGAGTTCAGTATTGTAAAACAGTGAAATTTTAATTGACACAGTTAATTATCTCAAACCATTCACTTGCAGTCTTGACACCCTACCAACAAAATTTTAAAAGATTGTGTTTCACACTATAGCACCAGACATACTTCACATTGTAAACACCTCACTCATGTCGGGGGTCTTTCCAAGCTCACTAAAAACTGCAGTTGTAAAGCCTCTTCTAAAAAAGAAAAATTTAGAATAATCTCAGATAAGTAACTACAGACCAATTTCTAATTTACCGTTCATTGGCAAAATCGTTGGGAAAATAGTTTTCAGGCAAATCACTAGTTTCTTGTCCATAAACAGTAGCCTAGACAAATTCCAGTCTGGGTTTCGGTCTAATCACAGCACTGAGACTGCTTTAATCAAGGTAATTAATAACAATTGCTTAAATACAGAGGCTGGAAAGGTATCTCTTCTATTACTTCTTGACCTTAGTGCTGCCTTTGATACCATTGACCATAAGATTCTTATAGATAGACTCGCAAACTGGGTTGGACTCTCAGGAACTGTCCTGAAGTGGTTCGTTTCTTACCTGGAAGGCAGGAACTACTTTGTTGAAATAGAAAATAATATTTCAGAGAACATGCCAGTGACCTGTGGTGTCCCCCAGGGCTCTATTCTTGGTCCACTTTTATTTAATTTATACATGCTTCCTCTTGACCAGATTCTACAGGACTATTGGCTGTCCTATCACAGTTATGCAGATGATACTCAGATCTACATGGCCCTGTCCCCAAACAACTCTGGTCCAGTTGACTCATTAAGCAAGTGCCTTGAACACATTACAAACTGGATGGGACACAACTTTCTGCAGCTGAATAAAGATAAAACCGAGATTAAACTATTTGGGAACAGCAATGAGAGACAAAGATTAGCTACGTATCTTGACTCGAGAACCCTCAAACCTAAACAACTGGCTCGCAACCTTGGTGTATTAATGGACTCAGATCTCAGTTTTAGTAGTCATATTAAAGCGTTTACTAGATCAGCATTTTATCATCTTCAGAACATCAGTAAGATTAGTGATTTTCTTACTAAACCAGACCTGGAGAAACTTATCCATGCTTTTATTTCTAGCAGGATTGATTATTGTAATGGTCTCTTAACTCGAAAAGACCATTAAACAGCTTCAGCTGATTCAAAACGCAGCTGCCAGAGTTCTCACTAGGAGCAAAAGAAGAGATCACATCACCCCCATCCTCAAATCCTTACACTGGATACCAGTCTGTTACAGAATAGATTTTAAGGTGTTAATACTGGTCTATAAATGTCTAAACGGGGTAAGACCAGCATATTTATCAGATCTGCTACAGAGATATGAGCCGAGCAGAGCTCTCAGATCTTTAGGAACTAGTCAGTTAGTCCTGCCTCAGGTCAAAACCAAACATGGAGAGGCAGCGTTTAGCTACTATGCCGCTCATAAATGGAACCAGCTGACTGAGAATATTAGAAGAGCCCCAACTTTAGACACTTTTAAAACAAGGTTTAAAACATTCCTGTTTGAGCAGGCTTACAGCTCAGTTTAAAATATCCTTTACTTTTCTTTAATGGCATCTATTTCTTTTCTTTTATTGTATTATTGTTTTAATCATTTTTAATCATTTAATCATTTTACTCTTTTTATGTAATTGTTTTGGTTTTTAATTTAACTGTTTCTTTTTTCTGTAAAGCACTTTGAATTGCTTCTGTATGAAAGGTGCTCTATAAATAAACTTGCCTTGCCTTGCCTTCTACAGAGAACACAGCTTTGCGCATTTACTCATTATTTAGTGAATTTAACATTTCAGAGAAAAATAAAATCTAACATATGGCCTGTGCGAAAGTTATGCTTCATTAAATATGCGTTTAATTTTTTCCTAAAGTTTTAAGTTCAGAAATCAAATAAAAACATAGAGACACAAACTCACTTTTGGCTTTTTGCATAATGTTAGAGAGGAACCTCAGTTATCATTTGCTTTGGCTTTCATACAATTTGGTTATTGTTGACTTTTTTCAGAGAAATTTTGTCCCAGTTATTGCTCATCCATCTGGTTTTCATCTGTGTGCCCATTTGACACGCAAATTTTGCTAAAAAAAAAAAAAAAAGCATCCACCCATGATTTCATCACTGACTCATGCATTCATTGTTCATTCTGGCTTTGTTTATCGTTGTTTCTCTGGCTTTGCTTCTCATTGTTTCTCTGGCTTTGTTTCTCGTTGTTTCGCTGACTTTTTCTCGTTGTTTTTCTGACTTTGTTTCTCGTTGTTTTTCTGACTTTGTTTCTCATTGTTTCTCTGGCTTTGTTTCTCATTGTTTCTCTGGCTTTGCTTCTCATTGTTTCTCTGGCTTTGTTTCTCGTTGTTTCGCTGACTTTTTCTCATTGTTTTTCTGACTTTGTTTCTCGTTGTTTTTCTGACTTTGTTTCTCATTGTTTCTCTGACTTTGTTTCTCATTGTTTCTCTGGCTTTGTTTCTCATTGTTTCTCTGGCTTTGTTTCTCGTTGTTTTGCTGACTTTGTTTCTCATTGTTTCTCTGGCTTTGCTTCTCATTGTTTCTCTGGCTTTGCTTCTCATTGTTTCTCTGGCTTTACTTCTCATTGTTTCTCTGGCTTTGTTTCTCATTGTTTCTCTGGCTTTGTTTCTCATTGTTTTGCTGACTTTGTTTCTCCTTGTTTCTCTGGCTTTGTTTCTCATTGTTGCTCTGGCTTTGTTTCTCATTGCTTCTCATTGATAATACTCAACAAACTATAACACGTCACACTAAAGCGATGGCGCGCAGCGCTACCACCTGAAAACATGTGTGAAAACAAATAGCGGCAAAGAATGAGTGTACAAAACAAAGGCTGCTGGCTGGACCACACCAGCACACTCTAAGGCAGAGCGTAAAAACCCTTAAGAGTGATGTTAAATGTTCATTTATCCATTTCATTAGTCTTTGTATTTATTTCTCATTGTGTTCTGTATGTAAAACTATAGTCATTCTATATAAAATGTATTTTGTTAATATTTTTGGATTGTCTGGGAGGGATTAATTGGATTAATATTCCTTATGGCAAATATTGCTTCAGTTTTTGTTAGTTTCAGTTATCATCAGACACTTTAGAACAGATTAATGATGAGAACCGAGGTTTCACTGTATATATTATTGATTCTACTGGTAATGTGTTTGGCCTCTTGATTAATTATGTTAGAGCAGTTTTAATTGCATGTAAGGTAATACTGATCACCTGATCACTGTTAAACTAACAGATTGTTCCTTTAAACACTGCACATGCCGAGCAAAACAGCACTTAGTCTCCAATCCAACAAGTCTCAAGCAGCTTCAGCATGACAGGTAATTAACATCAGGATTCATGTTTAACCACAAAAGCCCTGGGCCGTAGATGGAGGCTCATGAGAGGGTGTAATCAGCCCATGTTAAGAAGCAGTAATCTGACCTGGGTGTAAATTTGTTCACACGCAGGTCATCAGCGTTCAGAGGAGTGGATGTAAGGATGCAGAGAGAAAGGGATTGTTATGCATCAGGGTTGCATTCCAGTTGTTTTTTTACTTAATTAATCACCATATTACAGGTACGACTCATCTTTCATCCATCCTAAATCTGATTAAGGTTGAGGTGAGTCCCCCTACTCCTTCACTGGGCAGGATATTACACTAATTTAACTGTAGTGAGGACAGGGTGGCATGTTGTGTAAAATGTTAATAACAGCAGAATGCAATAATTTACAAATGCTAAATGGCCCTGTCCCAACTTTTTTGGAAGTGGGGTTGTAACACCTTCACTACCTTTGAAAAAAGTAACTCTCATGCAATATTTTTAAATGCACTTAGCCATCTTAAACAGACAGTGTTTAATTTCAGCCCAATGTTCTGCAGGCTGGTGCTGGTTAGAAAACCTCTGCTCTCACTCTCCTTTGAGACTTTCTGCAGTAACCATTTCATCATCTCCTCTGTTCATCAGTCAACTCATGCCAGCACTGCTGTATTAAGCCAACGGTCCCTCAGTGCCTGACCCATGGCTCACCAGGCCTGCTCAGTGCCACTGACATTCATGCCCAGCATCACTGTTCACACTCATTTCTCTCTCTAAATGAGTTCATTAATGCTGTAAGAGCAGTGGCCAGCAATGACCCAACAGAGAATAAAGCCCGGGCAGCAGGAATTGCTGGCATGGTCTCCGGCTGTCCGTCAATGCCAGACGGCTATTCAGAGAGCCACCCCCTTAACGGCTGCTTCTGTAACTCAAACCCACTGTCATCTTCAGGGTCAGCGAAAGGTCAAACAGCTGGGCGCCCTCAGAGAGTGCCGAACTATGGGTGGAATGACTGATGATTGGCTGATTCATCTGTCTATCACTGTATCCTCTACACTGAGTAGTTAATGCGCTTTCTTTTCGTCCCCGAACACCTTTTTTCTTTGAAATATCCAGAATTCTTGGCCTGGACTCAACTCTGTCTCATCGTTTCATGTGCACTGCTGAGACTTTGTCAGTCAATCATTCTGCTCTCTACTTAACACCCAGCATGATCGCTCTCATCACTCTGCAGTTCTCACTTTTGTTTCACACTGGGGTCTTTTTCACGACTGGTATTTGTAATCAAGGATACCGTAACCATTATGTGGGACTGATACTTGTTTAGCATTTGATATTGTGCTCAGAAGCTTTTGTTAAGAGAAGTTTAATATTAGAACGTATACAACGCTGTGGGCGTGGCATTGGGACAAACGTTTTTTGGAATGGAAATGTGTTCAGGGTGGCATGGTGGTTAGCATGCTCACCTCTCAACGCTCTCAGCAAGGTCTTGGGTTTGAATCCCCATGTGATGTTCTTCCCGTGTCTGTGTGGGTTTCCTCTGGGGTCTCAGGTTAGGTGAACTGGGTACTCTAAATGTGTGTGTGTGTGTGTGTGTGTGTTTGTGTTGTGTTTGTGCACGCAGTGATACATTGGTGCCCTGTCCTGGGTTTGGCTAGGATAGTCTTGCCCTGTGCCTGGTAAGGGCGTAGCAGCATCATAACCCTGATCAGGATTAAATGGATAAGATAATGGATGGATGGATGGAAACGTGTTCAGGGTGGGCAGCTATGGCTTTGAGGTTAGGGAACCGGCCTTGTGACTAGAAGTTCACCGGTTCAATCCCTAGGACCGACAGTGCCCTTGAACATGTTCTAATATTAATCTATGTTCATTTTGTAAACTGTGAGTGTGTGTGTGTGTGTGTGTATAACATAAGGTTATACGTATGTACAGTATATTTGGTTAAATGTACAAATATGACCAAACTAACTTCTCATTATAGATGCTGTGCGGCTCTGTGAGGGTCTGTTTACATATGTCCTGGTCCCACATCCTTTAAGTGTCCCCCGGAAACACTTCTGCTGTGTTTTGAATGCTTTTGCAGCACATTTGTGAAGTTGCATTTGTTTTGTGAATCTGCAGCTCGTTGGGTCTTCTTGGCCACCGTAGTTTTGAGCGTTGTTAACGAGAAACAAAGCCAGAAAAACAAAGGCAGAATGAATGACGAATGCATGGTTGAGTGCTGGACGCGTTGGTGGATCCTTTGTTTTTGCAAAATTAGCGTCGAGTCACGCGGCAGATGCATGATAACTGGATAAACTTGATGATAACTGAATTGTGTGATAACCTGGGCAAACGATAACTGATGTTCCACTGTATTAGCTCTGATTGGAATCAAAGGCTGATATTCACTGAACCCCATAATCTAAAGCTTGATATGAAAGTTATTTCTAACGATTATTCAGTCAATCACAGTGAAGCACATTGTCAAATGCCAAGAAGTGCTTTAACTCTATTGACCTTTTAAGATCAATCCAAAAAGGTCTACTTCTGATGAATTGTGACGTCTCAAAGCTGCTGTTGTGTGTATTTAGATAAGAATGTGATCTGAGTTATTCACACTTTGTGTGGTCACAGGTTCCTCAGAGGTCAGAGTCCCAGTCGAAAGTTAATGATGATGCCCCTCCAGGGTCATGGGGCTCCTGGGGCCCATGGGGTGAATGTTCCCGCTCCTGTGGTGGGGGGGTCCAGGAGCAAACAAGGCCATGCCTTCCCACCTTCACCCCTCCAGCCATACCTTATGCTCCCAGACAGGCTCCTCACACGGGACACCAGGATCCGGGACATGCGAAATCAGGCGTGAGACCTTCCATGCCAGTGCATCATGGGAATTCACATCACACCAATCGTGGGCAACCAAGGAAGCAGCAGAATGAAGTGCGACCAGGCCGAAGGTACAGTCTTCGTAACAGTATTGTTAAAGTTTGTTATTCAGTTATTAATTGTAAGATGTATTTCTTTAAATGAGTAGCTGCAATTACACTGAAAGTAGCCATAACATTAACACCATCTCCACACAATGAATGAAACATTCACTGCACTGTACCACCTCTTCTTAATCTATGTATCTCATCACACACCCCACAGATGTTTATATCCTGATCATCCACATGCAGCGCCATCTGCAAGAGCCTGAAGTTACTACCACCTCATTTTATGCCCGGCGAGCTTAATTATGCTGCTTTGTTGTGATGTCTTTTGTTTTTAAGGCGAAGCAACAGCGGTCGAATCACTCCAGGAATGTTTGGCTATGGGAAGATGCCATATGTGATGTCCTCACAGAAAGACACTGGCCAAAATCCCCAGAACACTCACCAGTCTCACTCTCCATCTATCTACCAACACCACAGCTACAGGCAGCACCAGCAGAACAACAGAAATACTCACCAGAGTGTCCACCAAAACCCCCATGACAGCACCAATCAGCAGGCAGTCTGGGTTCCTCTGCATCAACCCACCTCGGGCCTCCAGGCTCACAAGGACCAACAGTACCCTCCTGGCACACTAGCCTCAAGTGGTGGTCAGTCACTGGGACAGACCAGACCTTACAATCCCTTACCAGCCTCCTCCTGCTCTGGAAACTCCAGTCAGTACAAGATGTGCAACATAAATGTAAGAATTGCAGCATTTGTTAAGTTGTTTTTTGAAATTTGCCTTAACTTTATGTCAGATTTCATGGATTTTATAAAAACAAGTTCTATATTTTGCAGCAGTTTCACCTCACATTAGTTAAGCTTTAGAAATAAAACCACATACAATTTCTAAAAACTGTAATGAGTAGTGTGTAGCCAACACCTCTGTTTATTCAGTTCTGAGCTCAAAAGTCTTGACTAGAAATGTTTATATATATATATATATATATATATATATATATATATATATATATATATATATATATATATATATATATATTTATGACACTCTTACTGTTTTGACACTGTTGTTGCTGAGTTTGTGCTGAACAAAAGCCTGTGTAACAGTTTGGGGAAAAAAATAATAAAAATGTCAAGCCAATTCAGACTACATCAGAGTGTCTGAAATACCCTCAGACTCCAGGAGGGTTAAAATAATCCAGTTTACCATTAAGTGTAGAATTTTCACGGCATTTCAAAGCATCTCGCAGGAAAAGGCTCATTTTATGATCCATCTATAACAACCATGCTTTGTAAACATATTACATATATACATACTTATAAACTCTAATAATGCATCACAAGGCTCTAATTATATATTATAACTCAAGGTTTGATGACTTATAAACATGTTATAACATTCATGTAAAACTAATAAACAAATAATGATCTGTGCAGTTATAAAGGCCTTATTACAGTTAGCAAAACATTATGAACATTCAAACTGTAATTGCAGAGTGCTTCATGTAAAGTGAAAGTGCATAATGTTTTAATAATTGTGATAAGGCCTTTATAACTGTACAGATCATTAATTGTTTATAATGCAGTACAGCAAATTATAACATTAATGATATAACATGTTTATAAGTCATCAAACCCTGAGTAATAATACGTAATTAGAGCCTCATGATACATTATCAGAGTTTATAAGTATGTTTACAAAGCATAAATACCAAGTTATATAGAGTTATAACCACATTTATAATCGCTTCTAATAGATTTGCAGGGCATTTGCACAGTTTCCTAGAAAGTTGTATATTACTACACAGTGATGGGATGAAGATCCGTTGCTTGTTGAGACAGAATGGATCATGGTATGTGTGCATGCTGATGTGGAAGTGGTGGGTGGTGATGTCTCAGTCATAAAAACAGGAATTGTCCAGGGGGAGGAATGTTACAGAGTCTGAGGTTCACACCCATACACTCATTTTGACAGATTGAAGAGCAGGTGTCAAAGGTTAAATGTTGGGATGCTGACACCAGGACAAGCGTGACCTTTTTTAAAAGAGCTTCTGGTTTTAGGATGAAGCATAAAATGTACGGCATATAAATTATTTCTGCTTTTATTTGCAAAGCACGTTGAAAAAGTTCTGTACAAGTGACATTAAATAAATTCTATATACAATTAACACCAATTACATAAAACTTAAAGAGTTGACTTAAAACAGACAAGGTGGGTGCTAATTGAATCTGTAATGGAAGCTCATTCCATTATCTACAACTACCACAGCATGGTCCCCCTCTGCTTTACCCTTGCCCTGGGGAGCACCAGTGGTCTCTGCAGAGTGGAGGGGCTGTGATGGAGTATAAGTAGATTTTTAAAGTCGATCTAAAAGTACATCTTTAAAATGTTTTCTAAAAACAACGGAAAGCCAGTGAAGAGAGGACAACACAGGAGTGATGTATTCTGTCTTACAACAGTGTGTACAGCCTAGCTGTGGCATTTTGTACCTGCTGTAATCTTGCTAGCATTGCTTATTTTCATAAAGGACATTGCAGGAGTCTAGGCATGAAGAGATGAATGCATGTACAATGCCAGTCCAAACTATTCATTTTCCTTTTTTTCCTACATTGTAAATGAATACTGACCTCATCCAGACTATGAAGGAACACATACGTAGAAAACTTAAAAGTGTTAAACAAACCAAAACATGTTTTAGATTTTACTTCAATGTAGACACACAACTGATGTCTCAAAGACATTAAAAGGCAAGAAATGCAAGTCATGAACTCTTGACAAGGCACAGCTGTTAACTGAAAGCCATTCCAGGTGACTACCTCATAAAGCTGACTGAGAAAATGCCAAGAAAACATATTCTGGTTTGTTTAACACTTGTTTGTTTACTAAATTATTACATATGTATTTACTCATAGTTTGGATGACTTTAGTATTAATCTACAATGCAGAACATTTTTAAATCCTGAACAACCAAACTTTTGACTGGTACTGTATATTCAACAGTTATTACCAATCTGTTGATGATTAATAATGAGTTTATATTAATAATTAAAGTAAATTTAATGCGTCACTGTGTGTGTTCATGTCTTATAAAAACCTCAGAGGACTGAGTGAGTCATTCCTTTTGTTTATACTGCATGGGCTTGATTCTGAATGGATGTTTTGTTCTTTGAAAGTCTTACATTGTCGGAAAAGTTGATCGCCTTCCAGAAAGTAACAGCGATACTTAAAAATACACAAAATATCACTGACCGGAGCTTGTATCTTTGTGTGTATGTGTGTGTTCACCCATCCGCAGCCTTGTCTCCCAGCCAGCAGACATATCAGAGTCGTCCAGTGTTCCTCCTACAACAGTCACCCCTTTATGGGCCGGCTCTACGAATGGGAACCTTTTAACGAAGGTGAGGTTCCTTTCCTTCATTGTTCTTGTCATGTCTCAACCTCTCAACAGTTTTTGTTTTGATTTGTATTTACATCTCTGCATGTAAATAACCTGTTTTGATTGACTGATGTCTATAGTGCTAGGCTGAAACACACATTATAACATCAGTATAAGGGGATGAGGCTGTAAGGGGTAGGGGCTCTACTGCATTATCATTACTAGACAGAAATACAGTGGATCCTTGGTTTCTGTCATTATTCCTAAAGTGCTAAAGTGCCTGATGATAACTATAGTTTTACATACAGAAAACAATGAGAAATAAATACAGGATCAGTGTGGTTTGTGGAGATGAGCCCCAAAGTCAGCCAGACTGTTTATATGAGAGAGAGAGAGAGAGAGAGAGAGAGAGAGAGAGAGAGAGATGAGTTGATTGAGTGCTACAGTGCTACAGAAAAGTAAATCAAAAACGTACAGTATTCCTTCATTTGCTTAGAAGCTCAAAACGTATTCAACTGTTCCAGACTCTCCAAACAAAATACATTTTATATAGAATAACTATAGTTTTACATACAGAACACAATGAGAAATAAATACAAAAGACTAATGAAATGGATAAAAGAACATTTAACATCACTCTTACAGGTTTACGGTCTGTTTTAGAGAGTGCTGGTGTGGTCCAGCTGCAGCCTTTGTTTTGTACACCTGTTCTTGGGGTTCTCGGTCGTTATTTGTTTTCACACTCGTTTTCAGGTGGTAGTACTGCTTGTTTTGAGCATTGTTAACAAGAAACAACAAGAAACAAAGCCAGAGAAACAATGAATAACAAAGGCACAATAAAAGCAGAACACGTGGGTGGATTGGAAAATTAGCGGCAAGTCTAGTGGGCATGCCAAGAAAACCAGGTGGATGAACAATAACTGGGACAAAATTTCCCTGAAAAAAGTAAACAATAACTAGGACAAATGATAACCGAGGTTCCACTGAACAGTGGTGTGCAAACCTCTTGGTCTTAAAAACATATGTTTAAAATGTTATGTATGTGAGCAAGAGGTGTTTATTTCCTGAAACACTCATATTAAACTTAAGCTGAATAACATTAATACAATAATTAGTATGAATTTGTTGGTTTAACCCTTTCCAAACCTCTCTTCATGGCAGTCCAGTGTTATCTGAAGATGCCGCCCAGTACCTGGTTTGGTTGATGAATACTTAAAAACTATTTTTTTTTACTATGTTTGAAAAAGGATCTTGTTGCTGTACTCATGTTTATTCTAATGATATCGTGTAGTTTTACAAGCACAAACACAATACTGTTGTTACGCTAAATAGAATTTAAATTAAACTAACAAATTAGGCAGACAAGAGCAGATATAATGCAGAATTTTTTAAATAAATGAGAGTACAGGTCAAAATATAGGCAAAGCAGACAAGAACTAACATTTACTGGATGTAGGAGGTAACTTCAATGACAAATGCATACAACGACTGGCACAAGAGTTCACAGAGCGACATGATGAAACAAAGGCACTGATAAAGTCCACAGAGCACAAACAGACAAATATAACTAGAGTATAAACTAGAGAGACAGAACAAACCAAGCTAGACCAAGACTAGCGAGGAGGCTAGGTAGAGTCCTGCTTGCCAGAAACAATACTCAGCCCTGAAGGAGAGTTTTAGTGTCTCTTGAGTAGGAACGCACAGATAAGGTACAGGTGAGAGTAATCAGTACTCCGGGGAGCGCTCTCTCCGAGCTGTGCGCTGATTGGCTGAGTGTGTAAGTGATTCGGATGGTGGATTAGAGTCCCTTGAGTTGGCAGTTCCATCCTAAGGCGTGACAACTGTTAAGATAAATAATGTGCTTTAGTGCCTTTTGTACAGTGATGTATGTATGTATATACATTGCTTTTGTGACATCACACAAACAGTGAACTCAAATTGGGCTGTTTTTTTTCATCTTAATTTCCATAGACTGTATAAAAGGTAGGGTGAATGATACATTTTTGAATCTTTTACACTTATGTCCATTATACGGGGGATCCTGCGCTTTACTCCAAGCAGCAGTTGGCTACTAAACATTTTGGGGAGAAAATCAGGTAAAATAAATATAAGTATAAAAAATGAAAGTACTGAATTTGAATGTAAGCATTAAAGGCTGCTTCCACTATTTAAGACATTTGTTGTTACATGTATTGATTTTCCAGGATATGGGCCTTTCAGTGCATCACCTGTTGGCAGTTTAGTTTTGCATTACCATGAATGAGCTGACATATGATGTTGTTCATGTACTTTTGACAGATTTCATACCTTATGAAGTACCACAGAGTCTATGTTGGTGTCGCACAGCAACAGTGAGGTCAGAATATTACAGAGCATCTATCTTTGGATGGCAATAAAGACAGAACTCAAAATGTCATTTTATTTAAAGAGTGATGGAAGTGTGAATAATTCACCCCTAATTTAGGCACATTAGGTTTGTCACAGTGTAGCATCTGCCGTTAATCCCTCAGTCTAATTCTCGTCCAAATATAAATGTTGCTTTTGATGGTCCTAAAAGTGTTCTGTCATGTCGGTACATACTTCAGTCTGCACAGCCCTCTTCTGGCAGGCGTTTCTTTTTATCTAACAAGTAGAATTCCTTCTAACATTGCAAAACTTATGAGTGAGGTTGAACTGGATCCAATATCGTGCATGTACAAGTATATATGTGAGCAACCCTGTTGTTGTCTGATCAGAGTTATTCAAACACAGTTGAAAGATGCTTTACATTGGAAATCTGTATTTATCTTGGCATATAGTTCACTGCATGGCACCGATGTACCATGAATATGAAACACTGTTGTGTTCATATACAAAGCCCATAAGCTTCTAAGCAGATTCTCAGTCAGCTTTATGAGGTAGTCACCTGGAATGGCTTTCAGTCAACAGCTGCACCTCATCAAGAGTTCATGACTTGCATTTCTTGCCTCTTAATGTGTTTGAGACATCAGTTGTGTGTCTACTTTAAAGAATCTAAAATCTAACACATACATTTTGGTTATTGGTCAGTATTCATTAACAGTGTAGCCAAAAAAAATAAAACATTGAATGAGAAAATGTGTCCAAACTTTTGACTGGTACTGTACATAAAGCCTCATGTTCCACCATTACATCTTCAAATTCAACTCAAGGTATGGAATATGCCCTCTACACCATATTCAGTCCATAACAGCTTTTCATTGATCTCCTCTCCCGGACTCTTCTATACAGTGCACCTTTTCTCCTCTCCTCTCCCTCGGTTTTTCCTCAGATCTCCTAAGATTTCAGGAGAAGCTGTTACACTTCCCCCAGTGCAGCATCTGAGTTTGAAGATACGGTGAATCAGCCAATGAAAGCAGAACTTTTCAGATTCACTCGAGGTTGTGCAAATGGACCACCATTTACCTCCTTTCTAATACACTTCTCTTGCATACCTTGCACCTCTTCTCTCTCTGTTTTTCCTCAGCTCTCCTCTTCTTTCAATCGAAGTTGCTTTAATTGTCCACCTGTTTCCTGGCACCACCTTAGTATCAGTTCTGCACGAGGATGCAGGGTCTTTATCCTTTTGGTCTGTTATATAAAGGTTCGAGTGAATTCACAAATGACAGATTTCAGTTTTTATTGCATTTGGGGGAACTTTTCTGGAAATGGGCTTTCTACATATTTGTGAGCAGACGGTGGATAGATGAAAGTCTTCAAGTTGGGTAGGACTGAGCACCATGGCAACTCTTTAATTGGTTTTAAATTGAGAACATAATTGTATAGTAATTAGCTTTGATTGGCACTAATGGAGCTCTGATCTGTTGTAATGGGTAAGGGTGTTACTGCTCCGAGTTGTCTGCCTGAAATAGGTTTTCTGTGACTACATGTAGGGAAGGAACATTGTCCAGGCTTTATATTAATTGTGCTTTGTTACTTGATATGAAAGCTGGTTCCATGTGCTTTTTGTTTTCTCCCACAGACATAATTAGAAACCTTTAATTGCAGATAGTGCTATGAGCTCATTCAGAGCAAAAGGCTTTCATGATAACAGGAGTGGGAAACTGATTTCTGCACAGTTTGGTGGTCTCCCTGATCAAGCACACCTGATGGCAGGTTCAGTTGTGGTCTCAGAATAGAGAAATCAGTAAAATGTTCTGAACACTGGTCCCTGGTTCCCCACCATATATTTCTTGATCTAGTCTCTTTGCTGCCTTCCAGTGGCAACCTAATGCAAATGCAGTGTGAGCCAGATGTAAATGTTGTGAAAGGAGTTAGGTAGTCTCAGGTAAGCTTTTTTATGTGGTTTCTGATACTGAATGACATGTTATGTGTAACGTCAACGCATCAACGTAGCCTTGAAACATGATTTTTCTTCATGGTTTTGAAGAAGTGTAAAGTTGAAGTGTCATCACAGTCTCGGTTATAAAGACAGAAAAGTTAAAACAGATGCTCTTGTAGTGTTTACACTTGATCAGTGACACTGTGGTCCTGTAATCCTTCACAGTTATTGGAGACCAGCTGTGTGAGCTCAACTGCCGGGCGATTGGATATCGTTTCTACGTCCGTCAGTCGGATCGGGTCATTGATGGAACTCCCTGTGGACAGAACAACACGTCCATCTGTGTGGCTGGAAAATGTGAGGTAGGGGCTGCTTATCTTTGCGGTGAAATGTTTATGTGGAGAACAATTATGTCATCAAAGGACTGACCTTAGCTGACCTTAAAGGTCTGAATCTGCAGATTTATCTGTTTTATAAAGCAACTGAATTACATATACCTACAAGTTGGCAGAAAATGTGTTAAACATGCTTACAACTTACCGCTGAACACTAAACATGCAGGAGCCTTTCAGGCTGTGCAGCACTGAAGGGACTTTATATATAGGTTCATCTTGCAGTTCAGATTGGTGCCACCCTTCAGCACAGCTGAAACAAGGTGCTCAGTTCTGTTTTGTTTGGGACTTGATGATTATTTAAATTTTTTTTCAACATTTTTACTTCACAGACCAAAAAAGGCAGAACATGTAAGGGTTTGAGCTTTCATATGATTCCTACATTTTCTGTGTATCTTAAACAATAAGAAACTAAAAAAATGTGAATGGAAGGAATATATACTCCATTTAAAAGGTTACTCTGTAACACTTTATAATAACTTTCATTAATATCTCATTAATTAATGATTAATAACTGAACAAGTCATTACCTCATGAGAATTTCATTAACAAATGATTTAGTAATGATTTACTAATGATTTACTAATGATTTAGTAATGATTTACTAATGATTTGTTAACATTTGCAAAAATGAATACAATCATTAGTAACTACATGAACTGTCATTTGTAAACATTTGTTCATGTTCAAATTCTCATGAACTAATGATTTGTTCAGTTATTAATCATTAGTTAATGGCTTATTAATGAAAGTTACCGGTTACTCAATATAAACTCTATTTAAGAGGTTATTCTGGTTATTCTGATACAGTCCTACAGTCCAATGATGTTTCAAAATGCCTGCAAAATTCAGAACGACGTTTTCAAACTCAGTCAGATGTGAAGTGGTGCATTATTGACAGTATGGGTGCTATGCCCCTTTAACTGTGGAATGGACAGATACAATATATCAGCCATTACATTCAGAATTCATTTAAATGAGTAAATCTTAGGGCCCTGAGTGGCTCAGCAGGCTAAGACACTGACACTATGACCCGAGGATCACGAGTTAGAATCCCGGTCACGCTGTTTGCCATCAACATCCGGGGCCCAAGAGAACAAAAATTGTCCGTTTTCTCTCTGGGCGGGTATATGGCGCTCTCTCTCCCTATCACTCACATATTGCAATGTCAGCTGACTCAGGCATATACTGATTGGTCCATTCGGAGCTTGGATTCCTGCGCTTTCCTCTGAGCGTGTTGGCTCCCCAGAGATGGTGTATCAGCGATAGTTCAAAAAGAGAGGTGGCTGTATCATACGCAGCGGATGAGGCTTGTGCTTGTCTTCACCCTCCTAGAGTCAGGGACATTGCAAAAGTGATGGGGAGAGTCCTAGTGGATGGGATGGGCAAACTGGCTACTACTACATTGGGAAGGGGATAAAAATTGACAAAAAAAAAAAAGCAAATCTTAACAGTTGGCATTTTCCAAGACTTTATGGCTTATCTAGGTCTGGTTTTGTTCACCAGTATTAAGCCTAAGTCTAGCCTGAAATTTCATTTGAATGGAGAAACATCACTGGCCAAGACTAGGCCAGTGATTCTCTATTGATGCTGCAATTTAGTCCAAGCCTTGGGTAAAATCATGAGAAAAAGGTAACTAGAGGCTTTTACAGTTTAGTCTAATGCACAGCTTCTGCTTGCAGTTACACCAGTGATCAACAGAGGGCAGTAGAGTACAGCAATGAATGAGTGGCCAGTAAAATGAGTGTTTCTGACAAGTTGTGTTCTTATAGTTACCTTTTCCAAGAAAATGTCAAACAGGCCCAAAACACACACACACACACACACACACACAGGTGTGGTGTGCTCATTTTCCAGACTTTCCTCCACTTTTTTGCTGTGCTGGCTGTTTTTCTCTTCTTTTGATTCCTTGCTCTTTCTCTTCCTACAGTCGAGATCTGTCCTGAGCCTTGAACTTTCTGTTTATAAGATTTAATCAAGATTAGTACTACTGGAGCTCATGCTGGCCTGGCACTCTCTGCTTTGAATACCACTGAAACATGAAGACCACAGGTCTCCTTGTGTATAAGTAGGGCTCTACAAGTAGCAGGAAATCCTTCCGGACATGGGTTCTCATATCAGAGATTTCACAGATTTTATGAGAAAAGTGCTGGATTTCATAGTAGTTGCACTGTAATTGTATAGGACGCACATAATGAGTGAACCCTGTGAAGTATTTAATTTATATAAACGAGAGTCAAAAAATGTTATATTAAACCTTCTTTTGGCTGCAATGTCTCAGCACTTTGTGTACTAGGCTGCTGTCTCCATAGTAACATGATAATGAACATCATGTTACGACAGTTCATTTATGACTGCAGTGCATCAAAAAATGGCCGCCACACTTATGACAGTCTGAGGGTGTGTTTGGTGTGGTTTTTCGGAGAGTATGTAAAGAACTGTGTCAGAATAGATAGAGTAGTTCAAGGAAGGTTGCACAAGCATCAGCCATCAAGAAGGAACCGGATGCCTGTCCACGTCCACGACTAATGACACAACTGTGCATGCATTTGAGCTCATTCTCCTGACAGTGGAGCATATGAGAGCCTTGACTCTGTGTAGACTTGGGTCTCAAAAAGTTTGAAATTGGTACCAAAACAACTTACAGAAAAGCATAAATGGATGCTTTTGTATCATCCCTATAGTCCTGATCTTGCCTCAACTTTCCCAGGAAAGAGTCATTAGCTCTAGGGAAGATCCCCCTCAGGAAGCCAAGTAGCTACAATGTAGCATCACATTTTATTGAGGCATAGCTCACTTCACCAGGGAAAAGAGTGCATTTGGCGTCATTGTCCTTGAGCACCATTCCATTGCAACTTGAATCCAAAATATGAACATCTGCACTCTTCTTTCATTGCGTAATAAAGAAAGTGAAAGTAAAGTTTGGGCACACTCTGGCAGCATCAGCTCCCCATGCTGTTTAACCACTAGATCATAGAACCCCCCCACCTGACTTTCTGGGGCTAACTCCCTCAAGGTTTTTAAATCCAGGTAAATGCTAGAGTACACAGTCAGAACATCATGTTAAAACAGCACTGGGGAGTCTGAAGTTGTGCTGACCTACAGCAGAGTGGCAGCAGTCAGTGAGATCACAGAGACATTCCATCATTCAGCCGTTTGGTATTAATATGCATTCTGTCCCACAGGGAATACATACCAGGATCAGTGTGGTTTGTGGAGAAGAGCCCCAAAGTCAGCCAGACTGTTAGACTTTGTGAGAGAGAGAGAGAGGGAGAGAGAGAGAGAGATGAGTTGATTGAGTGCTACACTGCTACAGAAAAGTAAATCAAAAACATAAAGTATTCCTTCATTTGCATAGAAGCTCAAAACATATTCAACTGTTCCAGACTCTCCAAACAAAAATAAATTTTATATAAAGTAACTATAGTTTTACATACAGAAAACAATGAGAAATCAATAAAAATAAATGAAATTTCACTAATGAAATGGATAAATGAACATTTAACATCACTCTTACAGGTTTACGCTGTTTTAGAGAGTGCCAGTGTGGTCAGTTGGCAGCCTTTGTTTTATACACCCATTCTTATGGTTCTCAGCTGCTATTTGTTTTCACACCCATTTTCAGGCGGTAATGCTGTGCACGTGTCTTCAGTGTTATCAATGAGAAACAAAGCCAGAATGTATGATGATACATGGGTGAGTGATGAACGCATGAGTGAATGCTTTGTTTTCATTTAATTAGCAGTGAGTCACATGGGCACATCGATGAAAACCGGGCAGGTGAATGATAACTGGGACAAAATTTCCACCAAAAAAGTCGATGATAAACGAATTGTACGATAACAGAGGTTCCACTGTATTTTGCTGAATGTGTGAATTTGAATTTATTTGAATAATAAACCATTGCAAGAAAAAGTAAATGAACCCTTTTGGAATTTTCTGGATTTCTGCATTGATTACTATTAAAGTGAGGTCTGACGACAAGGTTATGTTAGGTGGCTATTGAGTTCTGGTGTTTCTTAACAACGTAGGGCTGGTTCACTGGCTGATTGTCTACATGGCACAATTTGGCAATGCTAAAGTTGGTTGTGGGGAGCAGTCCTGTTGACACCTGGTCCCTTTCTCACATATTGAGGGATCTTTTGCTCCCTCACTTCCAGCTCTGCAGCTTACATGTAAAATTGTGTCAAAGTGATTATTCACTGCAGTGAATTGTCCAGGTTTGTTCTGCTCTCATTGTTCACTTTCCAGCACTTCTCGGTTGTGCAACTACATTTTCTTCTGTGTAAGAAGCTGTCGAAATTGACAAATGCTGTCTGGCATGTGAAGCTAACCAGGACAGTAAATGTGTTGTCCCGTGCTAAATCCTCTTCATGTTCTCCTCTTTTTTTACTTCATGGTGAATTTGTTTTGACATTTAGATGTAGCTGCCACTCTGGCACAATGCCAGGGATTCAGACTGGTGAAAATTCTGCTTTATGCCTAGCCTCCCCCCCGCTCCGATAAGCCTTAAGTGCTTAAGGCTGAGACAGACAGGCTGCAGGATGACCATAGGAGGGCTTCCAGAGAGAACAGTTGATCACTGCTTTGGAAGCTCTAACATATATTTGAAATAGTGAATTAGCCTCGCTTCTTCTTCAGCTGTGCCTTGCAGTGACAAGTCAATTCAGTAGTACTGGGTTAGGACAGGACACAAGCCGTAAAGGCATGCTGGGCTGAAAGAGTGTGTTATGCAAAAAGTGGTCTAATTACATTTCTGGGTGATTTTTGAAGTGAAAATAATACACCATGTAGAGGAAAAATGAAAAGATTTTCTGCACATTTTTGGACAATATTGATGTGATTGAAAAAAGCCAATCAAAGCCTCCCAGACTGATGACTGCTGGGGTAGATAGATAGATACTTTATTAATCCCTTGCGGGAAATTCAGGATAGATTTTAAGGAAATTCAGGGTAGATGGGGTCAGTCTTTTGTATTAGCCAACCAACTTGAATATAACATTCCATGTCTTTTACCACTCAGGGCTGTAAATCACAATCATTGTGAAGTGATTCTACATTGTTTAATTTGTCCAACAATGAAAATTTACCATGATGAGATTTGGCTTGGGGTGGCACGGTGGCTTGGTGGTTAGGACGCTTGCCTCTCAGCGCAGAGGTTTTGGGTTCAAGTCCCTATCTGGGTGGAGTTTCCATGTTCTCCCCATGTCTGCGAGGGTATCTTATGGGGACCTTGGTTTCTTCCCACAGTTCAAAAACATGGGGGACTGGTGAACTGGGTTCTCTAAATTGTCCTTGTGTGTGGGTGTGCACCCAGTGGTACCCTGTCCTGGCCTTAGTTAGCATCGTTTATAATGCCCTGCTCTGTGCCCGGTGAGCAGGTAGTGGACTAACTGCAACCGTGATTAGGATAGGATAACGGATGGATGGAGATTTGTTTTGATACTATGGTCTGCCATCGATATGAAATTACCTGATGGAATCCTACACAATCTGTTACCCCTATTAATGCAAAATATAATTTGAACACGTTATTAGTACATAATTAAATAAAGTAAACTTCCTGACTGACAATCAGAGCTGATAGTTAGCATTTTTCCATTTATGAGAATTCCATTGCCGCTTCAGTTCCATGCTAATAAAGGTGTTTTTTACTGCTTGTCTTCCACAAACACAATAAAAACGTCTTTAGTCTGGCCCAGTGTCCCACTAGCAGTGCTATCTGTTTGGTAGAAATGTTGACCATATGTTCTGATATTAAACTATGTTCATTTAATCACAGTTGTAAGGCATATCGCCCCCTACACTTCCTGTAGTGTATTACAATTTACTGCATGTAGCATATGAGCATGAAATAACATTGCAGAGTGTTTGTTATTGTAAACAAACACTTTGTGTGATGAATATAGGTGTATCTAATATTCCTAACTGATGTTTAACACATTTCACATCAATTTCAGCAGCAATGTGATGTGTTTTTAATAAAGCAGCAGATACAGCCTTTCCAGGGGAGGATGGGGGGTGCTGGTCTTTCATTTACATGACACAAGTTGACGGATAACCCTCTAATAATTGACAAGAGAGAGGGGGAAGTTCTCTTGAACCAAAATTTTCATTCTTTCCAGTGTTAATGTAACTAATTGCAATCATCACTGTGAAGGGGAAAGGATCCGAGTCACATTGCTCAAGTTTCTTTATTTTGCTGTCTGTAGTCTGTTTCAGTTTTTCCCTCTATTGGCCTGAATTCCTTAAGGCTCATGGAAAGCTCGAGGAGATCAGTAGGACAAATCCTGGGGTTTTGGGGTCTCTGTCTCAGATTATAATGGAGGTCTGGATGCTTGTATGTGGGGCAGTCATCTCCCATCACTGTCAGAAGCACATGTGGCTTTCCTTACATTATTGCAGGCTCATATTCATTGGCTTGGTTGTTTATTCTGTGTGCAACAATGTTGAATTTAGTCTCATAGGCCCAGATGTGATCTAGCGTAGGAGTATGTATGGGATCATCCATGAGAGATTTTGGACTAAATGTGGTTTGGAATGTAGAATTATCATGTCAGAGTTTTGCGAGCTGAAGCTTTGTGAGAGTGCGGTTTGAATTAGGGGGTGATGGTGTGTTTGTCAATGTTGTTTGATGGGAAACAAGTTTGTGTCTTTATTGTAAGTAATCTCAAAAGTCCTGTTAAAGATCAATTATACATGAAAATTTGTGCTGCCTGTAGGTTTCCTCTGATGCACACCAACGCCTGGAGAAATTTAGGGGTGGGGTTTAAGTGTAACCTTGCCTATAGTGGATTTTGGCACAATCCAGGATCAAGGGTTTAACAGGTTTATCCTATCATGTTGTTACAAAATCATTTCTGGCCCTACGAGACTGACATTGATGACTTGTTAAGTTTGTGGTCCAATCCCACAGAAAGTCAACTGTAGCATAAAGCTGAACATGTGACCAACAAAGAAAATAAATACAAAAGACTAATGAAATGGATAAATGAACATTTAACATCACACTTAAAGGTTTACGCTCTGTTTTAGAGTGTGCCGGTGTGGTCCAGCCGGCAGCCTTTGTTTTATACACTCGTTCTCAGGGTTCTCGGCTGCTATTTGTTTTCAGGCAACGCTGAGTGTCGTTGCTTTAGTGTGGCATGTTTTAGTTTGTTTTGAGTGTCAGAATGAATGAAAGCCAGAATGAATGATGATTGTGTGGGTGAATGAGGAACAC